>JASPKZ010005678.1:0-279090 GCA_030220185.1 Diploptera punctata | reverse complement strand
AGGTGTTTTATAATGCATGTAATACTGCTCTGCATTGGCATGTTTTGATTTGATTTCAATAATTAAAAAAAAAAAAAAAAAATACATACACCACATACATACAATACATACATACATACATACCATACATACTACATACATACATACATACATACATACATACATACATACATACATACATACATACAGACATACATACATACATACATACATACATACATACATACATACATACATACATACATACATCATACATACATACATACATCTACATACATACATACATACATACATACATAACATACATAGCATACATACATACATACATACATACATACATACATACATACATACATACATACATACATACATACATACATACATACATACATACATACATACATACATACTATACATACATACATACATACCACTACATACATACATACATACAATACATACATACAATACATACATACATACATACATACATACATACATACATACATACATACATACATACATACATACATACATACATACATACATACATACATACATACATACATACATACATACATACATACATACATACATACATACATACATACATACATACATACATACATACATAGAGGAGGCCATGACTTATAACGTTGGTGTGTATTCGTTCTCTGCCTTTAATATAATATATTTTATTGTGTGAAGTTTAATAATTGTCTGGTGTTATTTAATTACATAGATAATAACATTCTGCATTGTTATTGATAACATTCAATATATATTTCAAGGATTTTGTTGTGTTAAATTTAAAAAATATTAACGTTGCTTATAGCATTTTTGGTAACTAGGGTAAACAATGCCCTAGTTACGCATATTGTTTGGTGTTAATTTGTGATATAGACACATTTAAAACAATTTTACGTTTATATATTGTATAAAGTCTTAGAATATAAGTAATTAAAATGGGGGATGATGTGGATTCTCGCGCAGAAAATGCGTTTGAGATTTTATTAAATGTGACTGAAACTAGCAAGAATTTACGCCATGATTTGAAACAGAATATTGTAAAATCTGTTAGCCAATTAAGGGAAGTGTTGTGTAAGTTGAAAAATGATATCAACGATAAGAATTGTGAATTAAATAATTTGAAAATTGAACTTAAAAATACAAAAGATCAGTTACAAACAGGGTTGTCTAGAGGTGCTTCACAGATGATGCCGTTAATTGATGGATCACAGAGGTTATTAAGACTTGGAGGAAGCTCTTTACATGTGGAGCCATCTACATCTGAAATTAGAAACTACGCATCTGTAGTATCTGGAGGAACTGAGAGTAGCCAGTCAAGAAATTTCAAATTATTTGTGAAATCTAAGAACAGTCAAAGCGTAGACTACCTTAAAAACATTGATTAAAACTAAAATCAGCCCAGTTGAAATGAAGGTTGGAATTAAGTCATTTAAGGGCTTAAGAAATGGCCAATTAATGATTGAGACTTCAAATAAAAATGATGTTGATATTATATGTCAAAACATAACTGATAAATGTGGTGATGAAGTTGAAGCAAATGCTTCAAAGTTACTTAATCCAAAAGTAATTATTTTTAATGTACCTGAAGATATATCTGTAAATAACATAGTTGAAGCACTTACAACACAAAATGAAATTTTGAAAGATCACTTGAATGATTTAATTCCAAAACATGAATTTGTAGACAGAAAGAAGAACAAAAACATTGTGATTGAAATAAGTTCAGAAGCAAGAAAACTAATCCTAGGCAGGAAACTAAAAATAGGTTGGTGCATGTGCAATTGGAAGGATTATATTAGAGTCAACCGCTGTTTCAAATGCTGCAAATACTACCATAAGGCACAAGATTGTAGAGGCATTCTCACCTGCCCAAATTGTTCCGAGAATCATTTATTGAAGGAGTGTAAAACAAATAAAGATAATTATGTATGTATTAATTGTGTTAATTACAAAAAGTATAACAAAGATCATACAATTAATGAAAAGCATTCTGCGCTTGACCCAAATTGTCCTTGTCACCAGTTAGCATTGAAGCGTTATCAAGACAATACAGATTATTGAAATGGATAAGTACAACATATGCTGTTTTCAAGTTAATTTAAAACACTCTAGAATATCTACCAACAATTTAGTGCAACTCCTTAATGAACAACAGATTGATATAGCATTTATCCAAGAACCATATTTAATTAACAATAAACTGGCATGCTTTCCTTTAAAATTTAGAATATTCACAGGTGGAAATCGGAGTAGAAGGGCGGCAATAGTTATTAATAATAAGAATATGGATGTTACCACTATTAGTCAAATTTCAGATGAAGATAGTGTTGTCATTCACATTACGTATGGCAACAAAACATTCTTTGGTGTAAGTATGTACTTCGATGGACTGTGTGATATAAATGAAGATATACAAAAAATCGAAAAAATTATAGACCACACTAATGGCTATGGATTAATAATTTCAGTGGATAGCAATGCTAGAAATAAATTATGGTATGATAAAATTACTAACGAAAGAGGCAGATGCATGGAGGAATTTATTATAGTAAATAATCTACATATTGTAAATGAAAATAATAGTGTGCCAACCTTTGAAACGCAACAAGGAAGAAGTTGGGTAGACTTGACTATTGTCAATAATAAACTGTTGAAAGATATAAAGGAATGGACCTGTGGAGAGGAAGAAAGTTGCTCTGATCATAAAATAATTTCGTTTAAGATAACTAATGTAATACAAAATCTAATATATACGTTTGAAGGAATACGATACATAACAAATGGTGGAAATTATGAACAATTTGGCAACACTTTAGTGGAAAAATTTAAATTAAACTTTAATTGTATACACAGCCAGGAAAAAATGGATGAAGAACTAGCTCATAAAGTAAGAAATCATTCAAATCTCAAACATATAATAGACATATATTATAATAGTATAAAAGAAGCATGTAACGAAACATTTAAAATAAACAGAGGAAATAAACGAAAGATTAGAGGGAAGTCTGTTCCATGGTGGACACCAGAACTAACTGTTATGAGGAAAAGGGTGAATGCATTAAGAAGACGTTATCAAAGAACTTATAACAATGAGCAACTGAGGGAAGTCAGAAGAAATCTATACATGGATGGCAACAAGCAGTATCAAACAAAAATAAATACTGAAAAACTAAAATCATGGAAAGAATTTTGTAGCGCGACTGACGGATCAAATCCATGGACAGCAGTATACAAGATTGTGGCTAGAAAACTGAAAGGGAACAATACCCTCACTACACTAAGAAAGGAAGATGGAACATACACCGTAGATACTTCTGACACATTGCAATATATGTTAAAACACTTTTTCCCGCAAGACAGTGAGCAGGATGACACTGAGAGACACAAACAATTAAGAAGACTTACAACAGAACCTATGAATACACCGGAGGACATAGAATTCACAACTGCAGAAATATTAAACATATTGCAGAATTTCAATCCGAGAAAATCGCCTGGAGAAGACGGAATAACTAGTGATATCTTATTGTATGCCTTTAGAATGTTCCCCTGCTTCTTCACTGCACTATACAATAAGTGTCTCAGTGATAGTATATTTCCTATAAGATGGAAGCGATCGGTGATAATTCCAATAATTAAGCATGGTAAAACAGAAACTCACAGCGTTACAAAATATCGTCCAATAAGCTTGTTGAATATAAATGGAAAAATCCTCGAGAAATTGATGATAAATAGGATTGAACATCACATAAATTCAAGAAAACTTTTTAATGTAAGACAGTTTGGATTTATGGCCCAAAAAAGTACGGTGGATGCAGCTATGGAAATGAAAAGCTTTGTCAAACGTAATTTACCGCAATTTGGATACATCGTTCTAGTAAGCCTGGATGTTAAAGGTGCATTTGACGCTGCGTGGTGGCCTACCATTTTAAATAACCTAAGAGAAATGGAATGTCCAAGTAACTTATATAGACTATGTCAGGATTATTTCAAAAATAGAACAGCAAGCCTATCGTCAAATGAATATCAAACAGAAAAACAAGTTGAGAAGGGCTGTCCACAAGGATCTTGTTGCGGACCAGGTCTATGGAATGTTTTATATAATTCCATGCTTAACTTACAATTCACACAAAGAACAGAGGTAATTGCCTTTGCTGATGATATCCTCATCATGACAAAAGGGAAGAGTAAATTAGACGTAGGAAATTATTGTAATCAGGATTTAAAGAAAATTGAATTATGGGCTAATGAAAATAAAATAAACTTTAATGACTCCAAATCGAAAGTTCTGATGATAACCAGGAAAAAGAAAATAAACAATGAATCTATAAACATTTATCTTAATAACAAAACGCTAGAACAAGTAGATACACTAAAGTATCTTGGAATTTACGTTGACAAAAAATTTAGATTTGATCATCATATTAATCAAATCCATGATAAAGCAATAAGTATATTTCACACATTATCGAAAGCAGCAAAATTAAAGTGGGGTATTGGAAATAAAGCACTACATACAATTTATATGGGCGCTATACAACCGATTCTGACATACGGAGCTCCAGTGTGGGGAGACGCCTTACAAATTAAAACTAATTTAACAAAAATTCAGAGAGTTCAGAGATTATTCAACATAAAAATTACGAAGGCATACAGAACAATTTCATATGAAGCTTCTTGCGTTTTGGCTGGTATTCAGCCTATTGATATAACAATACAAGGAATAATCAAACAGTATGATTCTATACATGGAGATGTAAATTATGATGCACCCTTAACACCAAGTGATTGGATGCATCCTGCACAAATACCCCAAATACAAGAGGCTAAGGAAGGTACAAATTATTTTCTAAAAATTTACACAGATGGCAGTAAAAAG
The DNA here is from genome assembly GCA_030220185.1 of Diploptera punctata. Lineage (NCBI taxonomy): Eukaryota > Metazoa > Arthropoda > Insecta > Blattodea > Blaberidae > Diploptera > Diploptera punctata. Next base: position 274,181 of record JASPKZ010005678.1, on the reverse strand, counting down.
GAAGAAAATGTCGGAGCCGCAGCAGTGATATACAAATTTGACAATATTTTTTTAAATCTCAAATATAGACTTGGTGGAAATTGTTCAAATAATCAGGCCGAACAACTAGCTGTATTGAAAGCTCTACAAGAAATACAGAATATAAGTAACACTTCGGGTGAAGAGAAGACTGCAGCTATATATTCTGATAGTAAAGTTGCCCTAGCCCTTTTCCAGAAAAATAGCAAACATAATAGCATAGTTGAGGACATTCTAAAAACGATAAAAAATTTAGAACAGAAACAATGGACAATTCATTTTAAATGGGTGAAAGCACATATAGGTGATATTGGAAATGAGTATGCCGATGAGCTTGCAAAGGAGGCAGCAAAAGACCTAAATCTGCATGTAATATATAACAAGATTCCAAAATCACTAATAAAGTGTAGAATAAGAGAAAACGGACACCAGCTGTGGCAGAATAGGTGGAATGCAACAAATAAGGGTGCTCAATGCAGACTATTCTTCCCATATATCAAAGAAAGACTTAACATTAAAATTCCTATAACACCGCAGTTTACTGCATTGATATCAGGCCACGGTAAAACAAATGACTACTTACATAGATTCCATATTATAGATAACCCGGGATGTGCATGTGGCTGCCCGCGACAAACTGCGAATCATATGATTTACTTGTGTAAAGAATTTCGGCAGCAGAGAACTACCTTAATAGCAGACATATATAAAAATGGAGGGAACTGGCCGGTTACTAACAACGAATTAGTAACTAAACATCTAAAACAATTTTGTAAATTTATAAACTCTATGAACTTATAGTTAATAAGGTGTTGTAAAATAATGCATGTAATACTGCTCTGCAGTGGGGCATGTTGATTGATTTTCAATAAATTAAAAAAAAAATGCATACATGCATACATGCATACATGCATACATGCAGACACGCACACACGCACACACGCACACACGCACACACGCACACACGCACACACGCAGACACGCACACACGCACACACGCAGACACGCACACACGCAGACACGCACACACGCACACACGCACACACGCACACACGCACACACGCACACACGCACACACGCACACACGCACACACGCACACACGTACACACGCACACACGTACACACGTACACACGTACCCACGTACCCACGTACACACGTACACACGTACATACGTACATACGTACATACGTACATACGTACATACATACATACATACATACATACATACATACATACATACATACATACATACATACATACATACATACATACATACATACATACATACATACATACATACATATATATATATATATATATATATATATATCTCGTCCAGGCATTTATTTTTCTTATCATTCCATATATATATATATATATATATATATATATATATATATATGTACATACATATACATATATATACATACATACATTACTATTAGTTGTATAATAGGACGGAATCGTGTAAAAGTTCCATATATATAGTAAAACGTGTTTAATTCGGAACATGAATAATGCAGAAATCTGTCCAATATGAGCAAATTTATTGGTCCCTGCAAAATAATAGTGAATTTACGTCTACTTATTTTACATAAAATGGAATCTGTCCAACACGGAAATGGGCAGATATTTCTACACAATTCAAGGGAAAAAAAATTATAACGCGGAAAGACGGAGAGAGAAATAAATAAGTTTCCACTTCATTGAATTCCCCTTAGGACAAAAAAAAAGAAGTAATTGCTGCCGCCGGGTGAAGTACAGTAAAAGTTCCTTATTCGCGGGTTAAAAAACTGACATTGTTCCTGTATTCGCGGCTAAAAATTTCTTATTCGCGGATCCAGGCGGTATGTATATTTATTAACCATTAGCAGTTTTGTTTTTTTTTTTTTACCGAAAGTTGGTGTCAAGGTGACTTTTACAAATACTGATTCAAACCTAATGGACAAATAAATATGAAAGCAGAGCAAACATAATTGTTACTGACCCTAAAGTCCATTGTTAAAAGCTGTTGTCTTATTTCACGTGCCAATATGTACTTTGATAAATGCCTCCATCGCCATGATCGGTATATTATTGTTTCAATATCGTTGCAATAATTTTGATTGAGTAACACGTGTCTCTTGTGCTATGTTCCCAGCTTATAATGTCGAGTTAAAGGAATGAAAAATAAATAGTACCGAAGAGAAAAAAAATAGTGTTGCCGCTTAAAGTAAAAATAACAATTCTTGGCCGTTTATACGCATTGGCGAGTCATTTGCGTCTATAACATGCTGTTTCAATGTTATTCAATATTAATGAATCAAGAAGTCCGAAGACAAAACAAGGAATTGTATCGTAGAATTCACAGCTGAATAACAATCTTAATCGAAATACCTTTTAAAAGCTGCAAAACAGAAAAAAATCACTAAGATCTTTGAGTACTTGCCTAAACCTGACAGTGAAAATTAATAGAAATTGTTCAAAATCTCTCATAAATGTATTTTATTTTTATAATTTTTATTTTAATCTGTAACCTTGGAATGTATCCCTGATATACCCATACAAATTACCATTCCATATTCGCGGTTTGTGTATTCGCGGCTATTTGCGGAACATATCCCCCGCGAATACAGAGCTTTTACTGTATAGATTCTACCTGTACCTGAAATTTTCTTTCGTCCTCACTGCAGCCCTGTTATGCGAAAACATACACATGTCTTGCAAATAACCATTGCCCTGTAAAATCTTAAATTAGTTAAGTTCTGAGACCGATCTTTCACAAGTAGCATTCTGAATTTACGGAATAAAGATGGCTGAAACGTATGTATTCTCATTAAACGAATAAGTGTTAGTTACTGATGATAAATCTACAAAAAATCCCGGACCGATACTCCAAAGTCAAGCTCTAGCTCATGTTAAATCCCTAGGGAATAACGATTTCAAGGGATCTTCAGGTTGGCTGGACAGTTTTAAAAGACGACACAGTGTAGCATGGAATAAAATTTGCGGGGAATCAAAGTGTAGTTAGTGGGCGAAAACCGAAACTGCACACTTGAATTTCACGATACGCTCCCAAGAAACATTTTAAACGGTGACGAAATATTTTTTTTTTCGCGCGTTACTGTCCGAGTCGCTCATACATACTATACTTTATTTTTCAACGGCAGCGGAACTACAATTAATCCTACGTAAAAAGACATATACGGTACTCCATAATATTAATAGGTTTTAGTTTTTTTATAATGTGGTAATTTGTCCAATGTGGAAAAAAAATCCGTCTCATGCGATTCAGCTTTGAGCAAGTTTTACTGTATGTGATTAATCATTAAACCCCGTTCGTCCCACTGCCTTCATTGCCAAATGTCAAAAATATAGTTATATCATCTAAATATACAAGCGTTACTGCTATAAAATAAATATTCTTTTTAAATATGCTTACTTATCATAGTGGCCACAAAGATGGCAGTTGGAAACAGTGGTGGCTGATGGATTAAAAAATTGGTGAAGTTATTTGTCGATTTAAAGAAACACATTCATTAAATCGAAAAGTACAAAGTCTTTCATTTTCCCTTAGAGCATCTGCGATTGTATTACGATTTTTTTTTAATGTTCAACTACAAATGGCACTTCAAATGCTCCTCGGAATCTTTATGCTTATTTAAAGCAAGCGTCATATTTTGAAAGTCACAAAACCCTTGTTTATTCCAAACGCCAAATTTATTACAAAACAAAACGCATGGCCAACAAAAGAGTTTTTGTAGTGTCACACGACTGCATAACCATAAAGTATTGTTCAAACCAAGAATTTTTTTAATGAAGATTGTATGACTTCCATTAAACAAGCCTGGTATAACGAGAAGTGGTATGCTATTTATGTTTTAAAAGAAAAATATATGCTCAGACTGGGGGTTCAACCCTTGGAGCTTAACTTTCTATTCCGCGGGGCTATATAATTGCTCACCATTGAGTCAAACTAAAGGGAAATTTGAAATGTAGATACTGTAACACCAATTGAAGGCAACGTACTAAACCAAAACACCCTTATTGTCCAACACAAATCCAATTTATGCGCTGACTTTTTCTCTAAAACGTACACCATGTCTTCACCCCAGTCAGAATTTTGGAAGTCTAGAACCGGTTCTCTATGGTCTGGATATCCTTAATATCTGTTGATGTTGCAGTTGCCATAGCAACCGTGAGAAGGCAAAAATTGTTTTCCAAAGTTGTTAAATTTCAAAGATATAATCCATTAAATTTTAGTTCAGTTCACTGTGGCAGAAACGCTCTAGCGGACAAAATGTGAATTATCAGCAGCCACTGCTCTTAAGAAGCCGACGTAAAATAGACATTCTTTTGTCAGAGGAAGGTAGTAAATCAATAATAAAATGAAATAAAATAATTGTATTTGACATTATTCTCCCGACAATAATCCACATTTTTAATGCCTCTATAGTGACCGGGACCTATCCCAGACTTTGGAAAATGGCTCTAATTCGTCCAATACCGAAATCAAACATTCCACAATTCTCGATGATTATAGACCAATTAGTATTCTTTCCTCTTTGTCTAAAGCACTGGAACATATAATACACTCACAGTTAACAGACTACCTCACCAACACGACTTACTTGATGAGCATCAGTCTGGTTTTAGAATGGGTCATCATATAAGTACTGCACTACTTGACATTGTAGAGGACATAAGAGATTCAATGGACAAAAGCAAACTCGCCTCAATAATCCTACTCGACTACAGCAAAGCCTTTGACACAGTAGATATAGACTTAATGCTAGCGAGACTAAAGACACTACATCTGTCGGAAAACTGCCTTGATTGGTTTAGATCTTACCTCATTAATTGTCAGAAATCAGTTTCTGTTAATAATCACATTTCTTCCTGGAGTTTGGTGAGGAAAGAGGTACCTCAATTTATATTAATGACATGACCAAGAATCTACAAAACTGCAAGGATCATCTTTATGCCGACGACTTACAGATCTACACACACTTTAGGCCTGACGAAATTAACGAATACATTCAAAAAGTAAACAATGACCTCAGGCATATATCTTTATGGTCCAGACAATATGGGCTAAAACTAAATGTAAACAAAACACAAACAATCATTATCGGACATCCAAGACTATTAAACTCCATAAACAATGTCAATATGCCGGCTATCATATTAGATAACGAATAAATTCCTTATACCGACGTCGATAAAAACTTGGGGCTTTACTTAGATTCTAATTTAAATTGGCATGTGCGAGTAAAACAAACATCTAGAAGGACCTTCTCCATAAAGCATTCCCTAAAGCGTCTCAAAAATGTTCTTCCTACAGCTCCTAAAAGAAATTTAATCCAAACCTTAGTGATGCCGCATTTTGACTATTGTGACGTTCTACTAACTGACATAAGTGACGGATTGTTGGACAAACTGCAGCGTGTCCATAATATGTGTATCAGATTCATATTTAATGTCCTAAAATACGATCACATTTCTCCATTAATACACGAATTGTCATGGCTACATCTAAAGGGAGAAGAAAATCACACTGTCTAATAATCTTATTTAAGATCTTACATACCTCGTTTCCAATTATTTATCATCTTGTTTCCAGTATCTATCCTCCAACCATAATTCAAACACACGCTCATAACATAGTCTGTATCTTACTTAATATACCGCAACATAGGACATCACATCACTCCATGTCATATACTATCTTCACTTATCGCAATTGGAATTCCCTACCACAAGAAATAAAGGGCTGCCGGACATTTGGCATCTTTTTAAAGAAATCTAAATTTATATTTGCTCTAACCTCGACTTCATCATTACCCAGTGTAAGGTACATATACTAATTGGTGTTTCTCGTATAATGTATCATATTTATACTATTGTTATTATTATAATTATTATTATTATTATTATTATTATATTATTATTATTATCATCATTATCATAAGTATTATTATTGTTATTATCGTATAAAATGTTGTTTGTATATGAAATTTACACTACTATATTTAATATATCTTTAACTCTTTATAATTAGTATAGTGTATATCTATATTGTCTTTTTTTTTTGTAATTGTGCTGGTTGAATGGAATAGAAGGCCTTATGGCCTTAACTCTGCCAGAATAAATAAAACATTATTATTATTATTATTATATTATTATTATTATCATCATTATCATAAGTATTATTATTGTTATTATCGTATAAAATGTTGTTTGTATATGAAATTTACACTACTATATTTAATATATCTTTAACTCTTTATAATTAGTATAGTGTATATCTATATTGTCTTTTTTTTTTGTAATTGTGCTGGTTGAATGGAATAGAAGGCCTTATGGCCTTAACTCTGCCAGAATAAATAAAACATTATTATTATTATTATTATTATTATTATTATTATTATTATTATTATTATTATTATTATTATTATTAGAATATAAGTGAAGTGGCACTTCGTTCACTTCATCTGAAAAGCCACAACTCGTTGGAACGATATTCGCTACCTCTCGTATAAATTGAGAATACAGTATATATAAAATAATGTTTGTGTTAGGATTCCTGAGTAGCTCACGTGGTTAGAGTGCTAAACTTACAGAGTTTAGAAACTTGGGTTCAAATCCCAACTCAGGCATTTATTTTTCTTTTTATGTCATATTTGCCTTCATTGCCAAATGTCAAAAATGTAGTTATAACATCAAAATATACAAGCGTTACAGAAATTAAGTAAATATTCTCTTTAAATATACTTATTTGTTATAGTGGTCACAAGATGGCAGTTGGAACGATATCCTGCTCCTCTCGTGTAAATTGAAAAACTGTATATATATATATATAAGAAAATAAATATTTAATTTTAGGAAATGATATTTTGAGGTTATTTTAATTATATTATTTTCAGTCTGATCATCTTACCTCAATATTAATGTTGATTTGTTCTTGGACATGTTTCAAAACAATTCTGGACAAGCTGACGATAAAACAGAATTGTTTTGAAACATGTCCAAGAACAAATCAACATTAATATTGAGGTAAGATGATCAGACTGAAAATAATATAATAAAATAAATGTTTGTGTTAGGATTCCTGAGTAGCTCACATGGTTAGAGCGCTAAACGTACAGGGTTTACAAAGTTGGGTTCAAATCCTGACTCAGGAATGTATTTTTCTTTTCATGTCATATTTACCTTCATTGCCAAATGTCAAAAATGTAGTTATAACATCTAAATATACAAGCGTTACTGTTATAAAGTAAATATTCTCTTTAAATATGCTTACTAGTTATAGTGGCTACAAGATAGCTTTCGGAACGATATGCCGCTACCTCTCGTGTAAATTGAGAATAATATATATATATATATATATATATATATAAGAAAAATAAATGTTTGTGTTAGGATTCCTGAGTAGCTCACATGGTTAGAGCGCTAGAAGTACAGGGTTTAGAAACTCGGGTTCAAATCCCAATTCAGGCATTTATTTTTCTTTTCATGTAAAATTTTCCTTAATTTCCAAATGTAAAAAATATAGTTATAACATCTAAATGCACACGCGTTCCTGCTATAAAGTAAAGAATTTGCTTTAAATTATTAGATAATATCCATCTCCATCTCTAGGTTCCAAATTTTCATTTTGATCAATCCAAGTCTGGTTTGAGGTACATGATCAGAGCCAGGATAGGTTTTTCTCATGGTTTCTCCCATTTTTCTCGTGCCAGGTATTTCATTCCACCATTTCTCTATACGTATGTAATTAATTTTGACAGGTCTGGATATCCTTGTATATCACAGATATTAAAAAAAATTCAGGCTTCATTTCATTCCTTGACCTGACTTATGCTAAACATGAGTATGGAGGGTTTTTGTTTAACATATCCTCATCCACAATTTAATATTTCTAGTAGTAGGACTTTATTAGACAAAAAGTAAGATATTTAAACAATATTATTTTACAAAATATGTGTCGCCACGGCGGGCAGTAAGCCGTAACGTGCTGCTGTTGACTCCGTTATCAATAAATGTTAATAATTGGTTCTAGTGGAAAGAAAAATAAACAAAAACATCAATAACATTACAATTACATAAAGAAAACACAATAAAAATATTACCATTAATAATACCAATAGCATTATACCCTAAAAACATTAACATTACAATTACATAAAGAAAACACAATAAGAATATTACAATTAAATAATAACACAATAGCATTATACACTAAAAACATTAACCTTACAATTACATAAAGAAAACACAATAATATTACAATTAAGGAATAATCACAATAGCATTATACAGCTAAAAAAAACATTAACATTACAATTACATAAAGAAAACACATTAATATTACAATTAAATAATAACACAACAGCATTATACACTAATTAATTTATATATAATTGTTAATAATTAATGGTATTGCATTTTGATAACATATATTTATTCATGAATGAGTGTTGTCCTTATTTTTCGCGTTTTGTCCAGAAATTTACCGAGGTTTATCCAATTTTCTGGATTTACCAATAACTCGTAGCATGCCAATCTTTCCCGATTTGAATTTAAAAATCTTTCCGGTAATAACTGACGTCTCCAATATTCTAAATCATTACATTTTCCTAATATATGTATTTCATCTTCAAAGTTCCCGCACATTGGACATATTCGCATATCGTGCTCGTCGCTAATTTTTAGAAATTTCCATGCCCCTAGCCTAAACCAAGCAAGCCCTGATCTCTCCTTAAATCCTAGGTTGAGTATATACGATTCTTTTCCCCAGACGTGTTTTAGGTCTCTTTGTAAACACAGTGAGCGTTTTCCTGTACATTCGGCGAAGGTATCTTGTTGGTTTACATCTAAGTACCTCCTCCTTATTTTTCTCCACACGTTCTTGCGATTTTCAGTCCCTTTTTCCCATATCCAGCCCATCCCAATCTTTTGGAGTTCTCTCCTAACCTCGTCTGCCCAAAATTTAACATCTATGTTTTTAATTTGGTGGTCGTAGCAAATTGCTCTAAGCATTGTTTGTTCACCTTGGATTACTCGCAACCAGTATTTGAGTACACGAATTTTACAGTTAATATCGTCCTGGAATGACCCGAATTCATATAAAATTCCACAGTTAGAAACGGCCTTACTAAGTCCTGTAATATACTTTAGAAAATGCGTATATACCTTATTTAGTATTTCCGTTCTTTGGAAACCCCAAATCTCACTACTATAGTGCATGACTGGCCTGACCATAGCTCCATACATTTTTTCTAATGTGCTGACTGGAATATCAGGCACTCGACCCAGAATACCGAGTACACTGTTAAGTTGTCCCCTCCCTTTAAATAATGCTATATCAATGTGTTTTTTCCACTTTCCGTTCATTTTCAACGTCGTACCAAGATATTCGAAATGTTTCACGTTTTGAAGAACTTGATCTCTGTATTTCCATTCCTCTGTTCTACCATAAACCGTCCCATTTTTAAATGTCATTGTTTTTGTCTTACTAGCATTTACAGTCAATCCCCAATTCCTACAGTATATTTCCAGTAGGTCAAGACCTCTTTGCAATCCCTTGATTGTCTTGGAACAGATAATTAAATCATCTGCATATAACAGGACTGGGATTCTAACATTTCCTATCTCCGGAGCCTCAATTTCTCCTTCTAGCATTACGTCTACAATATCATCAACGAATAGATTAAATAGCATTGGTGATAAAATGCAACCTTGTCTCACTCCCCGATTGGCTTCGCTGCTCTCTGTAATGTGCCCTTGGTCTACTTTTATACAAAATTTAACATATTTATAAATTGACATTAAAGCATGTATCATTTTACAAGACAATCCTTTCCGATTTAATTTTTCCCAAAGTGCGCTTCGGTCCACAGTATCAAATGCCATCTTAAAATCAATGAATGCACAAAATAATTTACCCCCCTTCATTTTCAGATTGTCATCAATTAATGTTCTCAGAACAAATAGGTTGTCCACCGTGGAGTACCCTTCTCTAAAACCTGCCTGATATTTTGAGAGCCTATTGTTCTCTTTAGCCCATTGTCTGATTCGTTCGTAAAGTACTTTACAATATATTTTTCCGAACACTGACAAGAGACAAATTCCCCTATAACTTTCTGGTATCTGTGCCCCACCTTTCCCTTTGTATAGCGGTTGGATGACACCTGTCGCCCAGGCTTCCGGATAATCTCCTCCATTAAAAAGTTTGTTGAACGCAGTTTTCAAAACGTCTAATAATTTATTGGATGATATCATATTTTTCAAGAATTCCCCTGGTATTCCATCAATTCCAGGTGCTTTACCATTCTTTAAACATTTAATGGAAGAAACCACTTCATTTTTCGAAATATCCTGATCCAGTAATTGAATATGAATTGGGTCAGAGATCTCAACTATATTTCCTTGATTATATCTTAACCTCTCATTTCCCAGCACCCTATCAAAGTAACTTCTCCATTCCCCGGGCGTTATTCTTGTCCGATTTATGGACTTTACTTTGAGTTCCCTTATCGCTTTCCATATGTCCGCAATGTTCCCACTTTCAGTCGCGACTCTCATTTCTTCGGATTTCTTATTTTGCCATGCTAGTTTTGTTTCTGCCAATAAGTCTTTATATTCCTTTCTCTCTTGCGCATAATTTTTTCTGCTTTCATCTGTGCTTTCTTTTCTAAACTTTAAAAGACTACTTTCGACAAATTTCTTCTTCTTTCTACATGCATTATTGTACCACCCTTTGTCCTTCTGGTTCATTGCGTATTTAACCTTGAATTTTTCCCCTGCTTTTTGAAAACATTCTGTCAAAGTTTTAATAATTTCCTCCCCGCTAAGATCATTTAATTGCAGATCCTGTATTAGCGTTTCCAAACTCCTGTTAAATTCTTCTCTCAGATCCTCGATCCACCTGAAACGGATAATTGGCCGCAATATTGTTGCCACCTCATCATTAACTGTCTCACTAATACCTTTCATATTTAAAATAAGTTTGTTTGGGAAGTGGTGTGATTCGATTCTGGAAACTATACAGAAATTTCTTAGGACTGGAATCATGTCTTGTGTGCATATTGAATAATCGATTACGCTACTTCCATTTTTATTAATAAATGTCAGTTCTCCATTTTTATCTTCCCCATATTTACCATTCAGAATTTCAAGTTCAAATGCATCGCAAAAAGCTAACAATTGGTTTCCTTCTGAATTTAAAATCTTATCTTTGCTTCTCCTACCCTCACCTCGTGTTTCATTATCATCCGATTTTATAGTGATATTTTCCTCCCCAATCCTACAGTTAAAGTCCCCTAAAATTATTATTCCCGCTTCCGGAAACCTATCTTTTATTTCTGCCAACGAGTCAGACAATTCAACGAAAAAATTTGGATTGGCATACCTGGAATTTAGTGGTTGGCGATAAATAGACAACAGACACATTTCTGCTCTTTCTGTATGGTAATATATACAAATTGCCTCTTTTAAAGTAATATTTACCTTTTTAATATATGGGTCTAAGTTAGCTTTATATAAAATGGCAACACCGCCTGGATATCTACCTCTCTTTCCTCTCTTTTGATTACCCTTAAAATAACCTTTCATATTACATAGATTTACGCATTCATTAGCTTTTAACCATGTTTCTCCTAGGGCTAATATATCAAAAGTCTCAATAAACTCTACACATCTGTCCATTGAAAGTTTTTGCTTTAACCCTTCGATATTCCATGAACCGACTGTCAACAAACCCTATTGTGTTCCCTTGTCATTAGTCTTACCTGTATTTTTCGAACTTCCCCCTCTCAATAGTTCCTTTTCTGCGGGTAGATTCTGAAGTCTTAGTGATTTTCTTGTTGGAGTTCTTGTGTCCGCCGGTCGTTCACCTCTTAGAGGTGGGATATGATGTTTGCGTTCGGCCGTTTTTTGCTGTATGTTTATTGGATTTCTGGGAGTTATTAAGGTAGTGGTCCCTCTCTCTTTCTCTCGTGTAGAATTTTCTCCTTCCTCTGCTGTAAGGAGACCACCTGCTGTTGAAGCGTCCCCTGTATGTTTTGGGGACTCGCTGTCAATGACCTCTTCAAATTCATTTTCAGAGTTGTCCATATTTTGTAGTTTTTCCCTGCTCCAGATTCGTCCATTTATAATCAATTTATTAAATTGTATGATTGCGTGGCAGCCCTGCCTCCTCGCCTCGAGCATGTGTCGCTTAAGAAAGTCTCTTTCGCGGCGCACCTTCTCACTAAAGTCTTCGGCAATATTGATACCGGTCCCTTTAAGATATTTACTGTCTCTAAGGATCCAACATTTTATTTTGTAGTGTGATAATTTGCATACAATCGGTCTCTTTCCACTATTCCCACGACCTACTCTGTGCGCTCTTTCAATATCACTGTCCACCAAATCAATTCCGATTTGCGCCACTACTCTTTTAACTATATGTTCAGTTTCTTCCCAGCTTTCTCTGCCTTCTTCATGCACACCATATATCACAATATTATTACGGCGACTCTGGTTTTCGAGATAGTCTAATTTAGATTCCAGCCATTTCAATCTGTCCTCCATCCGATGCATGTTCGTCTCAATATCACGAATTTTTTCACCCACGTTGCACTTTTCAAACCCCTCTTTCACTTCAGTTGACAATGTTTCAATCAGCTTTCTAACTTCTTCCATAATGCTTTGTCCCCTGCACACTTCAACCACTCTAACAAAAACACGTCCGCTCTTCTCGACGGCTAGCAAATTATCACAATTTAATATAGGTACATCTCTAGGACTGATTACTATTAGATTTTCATGTAAAATGATAATAAAATATGTGATGATAAAAATGCATTTATGTAATAAAATCACTATAAAAGTACATCTTACATTATTATAGTCAGAGGTTTCATAAATGACCTGTAAACATTTACAAACCTATATTAATTTATGGAGCCAAATACTTGGACCAAGAGGTCACCAAAGATATAAATGTGAAAAACAAGTTAGAAAGAATCTTGAGAAAAAAGAAGTTGAATGGATGGAAATGATGGAAGAAGAATCATGGAACGATCAAGATATGATGATACTTTTCTCCAAAACTCGATGCCTAGAAAGGAATATGAGATGAGATGAAGAAGAAGAAGAAGAAAAGTTTTAATCATCCTTGGTCTACAGTTTACAGACAGTTTTCACCAGTAGTAACATAGGGTATTTGAGATCCTATTAAATCATGAAAACTACTTGCAACTACTTATTTCCTTTTGGTTGTATGCAATGAAATGCAACACCAACATCCTTTCTTTTCATATGTTTTAAAAATTGTGATTTATTGACAGAAAAACATAAGTACGAGTATCCCGAAAGTGGTAACAAAAGCAAGAAGTAATTTAGAGATGATAAATGTATATCGGAGAATGCAGTATCATAATAGTATGAAAATTGTTATAATATCTCCAGAAAAAAAGCACTGGTATAACATATCAATTCAGTCTAACACTGAGAAACACTACATCATGCATATATTGTCTCTAATTTTGTCCAAAATATGTTTTGACTATTTGTACCATATTATTCCCATAGGTATTCAATATAATTTTGTTTTGAGTATCACAGATGTTTCTTTAAATAAAAGTTAAAATGAACTAAATATTTAGGCAAACAATATATTTATAATGTTGTAGCAATGATGGAATTTATATTTCATTCTTTAGATATCATGTTTGTCCTAGATATTTTCATACTTTCCCTTCACACTACTACATTAGTAAAATGCTTGAACATTCTTGTATGATTCCAGGAAATTGTGACTGAAGAATTAAAATCATATAATGCAGGTTCTGGAAGTTATGTATGGTTGCCAGGACAGGTATCGGGACAATCAATTCAGGTGAGAGTAATTTCAGTAACTCGAGAATTAATAATGTATAAGAGAAAAATTTGCATTTAGATTGGAATGATTAAGCAGTTAGTAGAGCATTGGCATAAAAAGCCAAAGGGCCTGGGTTCAAACACCAATTTAGGCGTATATTTTTCTCTTATAAAATAAACTAATTTTATTTCTAAATGTATTACGTTTCACTGTTCTTGACTTGGGAAATATAATATACATTTCCTGAATTCATTAATTAAATAAATATGAAACTTAGTTTTATTTGATTTTCATATTTATTAAGCTATAATTCAGTGACAACTGTTTCGGTACACTGTATCTTCTTCAGATATGTTAACAAATTATGAACTGTGTTAATATTAGTAAATATCAACTGATCTAAGCAACAATACAACAATATTTTTTTTTAATTTTTAAATTTAACAAAGGCGATTCATTCAAATCAAGTTGAGAATTTAACAGTTTATTACTACTTTTCAATTTATTTATTTATTTATTTCTACAGCCTCCAAAAGGTCCAACTTCTTACCCTTATCACAAAGATGTAAAATTTCAAAACTTGGATCGAAACAATGATTAAATTGGAATAGGTGGTTAGCACATTTTGAATATTCTAAATTTCTGTTATATGCTCTCATGTGTTCCTTTATCCGAGAGATAAAAGGTCCACCAGTTTGTCCTATATAGACATTGTCACATGTGCCACACTTCAATTTATATACACCTGATAATTTTTCTTTTTTTATTTTGGCTTGATTGTTTTTTATTAAATTTTGTAAAGTTTTATTAGTTTTAAATGCCACATCAATGTTCAACTTTTTAAAGTGTTCAAATATATTATTTGAAAGTGGGCCTAAGTATGACATAATTACATATTTCCTATGTTTTCTTTGGGCAAAGGAAAACCTTTGTTAATTGCTTTTTTGTAATGCATTTTATTAATTAAATATTCTATAATTTTAGGGTCCCTCCATTGTATCTTTGCCTTGTGGTGGAGTGGCTTGCGTGCTTAAATTATCCTGAGAGCTATGCCGGCGGTAGCATTGCTGCCGATAGGGTTACCCATGACGGACTGGTTGAAGGTGATAAGCCAGACGAAAAAAGTACCTTGGTCGAAAGAGTGACGATCTTTCACCGTAAAAATACAACCGTCAAGAAATGCGGACATGGGTTCAACTGGGGTAAAATTTTCCGGAGGTCAAATAGTCCCCCATTCGGTTCTCCGGGCGGGGACTACTTCAGGGAACCCATGCCAAAGGCTAAAACACAGGGACATGTTCCTAGGAACATGGAATGTTAGAATTTTATACAATAGCGGGGCACTAGAGATATTAATGCAGGAATTAGATAAATCGCCATTGGGTAGATTCGCTTTACAGGAAGTTAGGTGACCAGGAGAAGGTAGTCAGGAATCAGGAAGCTTTGCATTATACTACGGGGGTGCAGAAAGACCTGCATTTGGAACGGGTTTTATAGTCAGAAGGAGGATCCTATCCGCTATCCGAGATATTAAGTTTGTTAGTGATAGGATATCATACACAATTCTAAAGGGTAAACAACATGATTTTATAATTGTAAATGTACATGCCCCCACAGAAGATAAAGATGAAAACATCAAGGATGAGTTCTAAGAGACGAATTAGAATGCTTATTTGATAGCCTTTCACGATATCATATGAAAATTGTCTTAAGAGATTTGAATGCAAAAATGGGGCCGAAAGATATATTCAAACCAACAATAGACAAATTCAGTCTTCATGGTGATAGTAACGACAATGGGGCTAGATTAGTCACATTTGCCACATCAAAGAATCTCATTGTTAAGAGCAGAACATTTCAGCATAAAGATATTCATAAATACACCTGGACGTCTCCAGATGGCGAAAATCGAAACCAAATAGATCGTGTATTAGTGGACAAACGCTGGCACAGTAGCATCAGTTAGAGGGACAGACTGCAATTCAGATCATCATCTGGTCAGGGTGAAAACCAGACAACGGCCATCGCTTATGAGGGGAACAAATGCTAAAGATGATTCTGTAAAATTTGAATTAAAAAACTTGAAAAATGATGAAATTCGGCAAGAATACCAATTCAAAATTGCTAACAGATTTGAAGTACTGGAATCTTCAGATGACAATGCGGCAAACGAAGAAGAAACTGATATAAATAAAGAATGGGAGGCTATAAGAGATACTATTAAATTGTCAGCATCAGAAAACATTGGTTTAAAAAAGTGGCAAAACAAGAAATGGTTTGATGAGGAATGTGCCTACATTGTAATGAAAAAAAAAAAGTTAACAAAAATGAAATGGTTACACGAGCCAAATGAGGTAAATGTAGAGCAATTGGGTAGTATTAGACAGCAAACCACCAAGTTACTAAAGAGTAAAAGGAGGGAATGTTTGAGAGAGAAGTTTAATGATCTTGAAATGGCCAAAGTTCTGATCTAAAAGTAATGATCTCTGTAAAGGGGAAAAAAAAGATATATAATCACTTTATTTTTATTACTTATATTTTTATCCCACAATATTCCATTGAGGCAAGCAATTGCAAATTTTCCTTTATTTATTCTATTTCTTATTTCCTCTTCATAACTCCCATTTTTATTTATTTTAATTCCTAAATATGTGATCTCACTACAAGATTTTATTGTTTCTCCGGTCTTCAAAATTAAATTTCGTTCTGTTTCACAAATTGATAATTTTTTTTTCATGTTCAAAATTAATCCTCTTTTTTCACATTCTTCTATTAATTGTTTAGTCATATATTCTAAATCTTCATAATCTTGTGCAATTAACAATTGATCATCTGCAAAATGTAAGTTGTATAAAGTTTTGTTGTTTTAAATAGGAATTCCCATACCTGAATATTTTCTCCTCCAATTATTTAATATTTCATGTACATATATTTTTAACAGAGTCAGTGATAGACAACAACCTTGACGAAGACCTTGATTCATCGTAAAATCATGTGACAATTTACTGCCAATTTTAATTTTAAATATGCAATTGCTATATAAATGATGTATAGCTTTAATTATTATAGTCTTAATTCCCACATGTCTTAAAGCAATCCATAGTTTTCTATAGAGACATTGTCGTATGCTTTCTCTAGATCTACAAATAGTAGGTGCAAAGGTTGTCCATATTGCATTTTCTTTTCTATTATCTGAGTAATGCAAAATAAATTGTCGGTTGTGGAACAACCTGTTCTAAATCCCGACTGTTCCTCTAATTCCATATCACTATAGTTTTTTTTTCCAAATAATATTTTAGTATACGTCCATAGAGTCTGCTCATAGCACTTGTTACTGTTATACCTCTATAATTTTCACATTGGACTTTTTTTTTCCTTTTTTTATGGATTGTCTAAATGTATCCTAGTTTCCATTCTTCAGGAACCTTTCACCGTTCATAAATTTTGTAAATAATTTTCTCAGTCATTCAAATAAATGGTCGGATCCATGTTTTAATAGTTCCACTGATATTCCTCCTGGACCACTAGCTCTTTTATTTTTTCGTGAGTGAATATTAATTTTAATATCCTCTATGTCCAATTGTATATGTTCATCTTCATTTATTTCTGGAATATTTTGAACGTTATCTAAATTAAATTAAACTTCTGATAGTAATGTTTTAAAATAATTTTCCCATTCAGTTATAGGTATTGTTTGTACATTTGTTTGTCCACTTCTTTTATTTCTCAAATATTTTAAAATTCTCCAAGATTCAGTACTTCGTTTTCCTCCAATACATGTTTAAATTTCTAAACAATTTTGTTCTCAGCTCTGATTTTTAGCTTCTGTAACTTTCTTTCGAACTCTTGCTTGAGCTTCTTTATATTGTATTTTGTCTTTCAGATCTTTGATATTCAACCACATTAAATATTTTTCTTTTTTTTTTTGTTAGCTATTTCCTTTGCTAAGTCCTCATTCCAATTTTTGTTCTCTATTTGCTTCTCCTAAAGCTTCTTTTGCCGCCTGATGAATACTTTTTACTTTATGGTTGTATTCTTCCTGAGCATTGTCAAACGTAGAGATTAGTAACTGATCATCTAAACTTTTCTTATATAGATATGACGTGCTCTCAATCTCCAAACTATCCAAGTTTTATAGAGTTGTTGACAAGTCATGAAAACTGTCCTCTTCATTTTTAGTTTTATTTAGCCTGTCATTTTTACTTTGGAATGGAAATATTATTTTTGCATTCAATAAATAATGATCACTTCCGCATGATAATCCTCTGAATGCTCTTACATCCTGGGTCTTAAAAAATTGAATGTTTCCTAATTATTACAAAATCTATTATTGATTGTAGATTAAGAGTATCTCGGTGCCAAGTATACTTATGAATATCTCTATGTTGGTTAAATCCATTTAGGATTTTAAGTGAATATTGTTCACAATATCCTATCAATTTTCTACCATTGTCATTTTTCTCCAATTCTCCATATGGTCCGACTATATCATTATCTATCTCTTTGCCGATTCTGCTGTCAAAATTGCCAGCTAATATAATTTCTCTTGAAGTCCCGACTCATCCATAATAGAATTTAATTTATTATAATATTTATCTTTTATTAAATAATTTTCGTCCTTACTAATTCCTTATATTCCTAATATAGAGAATCTTATACCAAAAAGAAATATATTCATTTTAATTATGTTTTCATTTATTGCTTCCCAGTTTGTGACATATATTTTATATTTCTTCTTGATAAGTACTGAAACACCTCTTTTAGCTGAAGACACGGACAAAATAGATATTGATGTGGCGTCTAATATAGGTGTTAAATTAGAAACTTGTGATATTGACAGGAGCCATCGTGTGGGGAGAAAGGCGGACCGGCCACGGCCGGTTATCGTCAAATTCGTTAGTTATAGGAAAAGGAGAGAGGTTTTCCAGAACAAAAAAAAACAACTGAAAGGCAGTGGTATAACAATAAGGGAAGACTTAACTTAAATCAGGTATAAACTATTAAAAGAAAGCATCTCCAAATATGGTGTAACGAATGTGTGGACAATTGACGATGTTAAAGAAGGAGACAACAAACGTATTATTTTACGTGCCTTAGAAATATTATTAGTGCGAACACGGCCAGTGAATAACCGGCAGTTATCACTTTAAACATTTTATTAATAGTATATAAAATTAAGACATTCTTAGTGACGTGATACCAAGTTTAGTTTGTAATTTTGTTGAAATATATTAGGACCACTTTTCGTTTAAATAATGATTTTCTTTTGAGAGTCTCTGACAGGCTACAGGACAATAACCTTCCCACATCCCTCGTCCCCACTACTTCAAGGGATGTTTTAGAAACAGCTTTATCCCCGTACCCTACTTCCTTGCAGGTAGTCCATTACAATGCTCAAAGTATAACTGCACGTATAGATGAAATCAGAACAATTTTCTTCTCTTTGAATATCCATGCTATTCTTATATCTGAAATGTGGCTAACTCCCACCATTACCCCTTCTTTAATTAACATGGATGGTTATACTTTTCTTAGACATGATCGTGTTTACAGTCGCGGGGGCGGTATTGGATTCGTTAGAACGGACCTTACTCCTAAAATTGTGTATCTATCTAATAACGAACCATCTGCTGAAATTATGTTCATAGAAATATTTGTCAGTTTCAAAAAATGTCTTCTCTGTATAGTATATTAACTTCCTAAAACAAAAGCTATAGCTGAAATAGAATTCACTTTACAAAACGCGCGAATACAATATGAACACGTTATCGTAATGGGCGACTTTAATATAAACATACTAGACACTGATAACAGACATACACAACAACTGATGGCTACGTCCCAGGCTTGTGATATGACTCTCCTACCCCATACAGCATACAGCCTACACATCACACTCATCACTCTGAGACGTTACTTGACTTAATTGCAACTAATAATCCAGACAGAGTACTTACTCACGGGCAACTGCCAGCCCCGGGAATATCAACACATGATATTTATTCTTAGCATATTCGCTGCAGTGCCCCAAACTGACCCGAAAGACTATTACGTATAGATACTTAAAAAATATAGAAAATGCAGCCCTATAATTGAAGAAGCTATGCAGATGCCATGGCATTCAATATGGACGCTGCATTCTGTAGATGAAAAAGTTGAGGCACTAAATGACTTTATACTACAATTATACAACAGACACGCCCCACTAAAAACTAAACTCATGAAACGGCGCCCTTGCACCCTGGATGACTCTTTCAATTCGTAACTTGATGGCTGACAGAGACGCAGCACATAAGAAATATAGACTCGACAAAACAGACAGAAATCGCAATCAATGTAAACAATTACGTAACAAGACAAATCAAGCTATAAGAAACGCCAATACTTCAGATATCTGAAAAAAAACTAGAATAGAATGGGAATTGGGAGAAAAGACACTCAGGTAGACAAGCTACCTGTTTCCCTGGACACACTCAACAATCACGTTACAGGCATAACTACTACTCCAAAGGATAAAGAACAAACAATAAATGAATTATCACTGACAAATCAACCCGACAGAGAACATTTCCACTTCTCATACGTTACAGAATACGACGTAAAGAAAGTCATCATGCGAATAAAAACCAAAGCAGAAGGAACTGACCGTATAAATATTACTTTACTGAACAAAATAATCGAAGCTACACTATCTACTATAACTCACTACTCACTACAAACTTCTACATATCCCTCATTGTGGAAACAAGCCCTCATACGCCCACTGCCTAAAGTTAAAACGTCCTTAACTCCGAACGACTTTCGACCCATTAGCATTTTACCTAGCCTTTCAAAAGCTCTGGAACGATTAGTCCATAAACAACTGACTGACTACCTAAATGAATACAACCTTCTAGATCAATTTGAGTCAGGCTTCAGGACAGGACATAATACAAATACTGCTCTACTAAATATTTGCGAAGACATACGCGAAACTGCTGATAATCGAGAACTTACCATTCTTACATTACTGGACTTCAGTAAATCATTCGACACGGTAGACTTGGACTTACTGTTGCATAAACTTAAAAACATCTTACTCTCCGATAGTGCCAGGCAATGGTTCAATTCCTACCTTCATGAGCGCCAGTAATCTGTTGTAGGAAATCATGCATTATGTACTTCTTGGTCCTTCTGTAAAGCTGGGGTTCCACAGGGTTCGGTGCTAGGACCTTTGCTCTTTTCAATCTACATAAATTACATATCTAACTCCGTAAAACATTGCAAACATAATTATTTGCAGACGACATGCAAATCTACATCCACACAGACAAATATTCTCTAAATGACGCTGTTGCCAAAATTAACGAGGATCTTGACTCACTAATGACTTGGACAGTTAAATATGGACTGCAATTAAATCCTAGAAAGTCACAACTAATCATTATGGGTCACCAGAGACTATTATCTACAATTAACCTAATCACAGTCCCGCATGTGTCACTAAATAGAGTTCAAAATCCTTATAGTGAGACAGTAAAAATTCTAGGAGTATTTATTGACAAAAACTTAAATTGGAATACACAAATAAACCATACATGCAAAACAGTCTTCTTAATAATACATTCATTAAATCGCGTAAGAAATTGTCTGCCATTCGCTCTTAGGAAAATGTTAGTAGAAACACTTGCAATGCCCCATTTTGACACTCTTTTTACATACTTAAATATTATTTTCACTCAAAGACTTCAACGTGTTCATAATTCTTGCGCACGTTTTATTTGTGGTATTCGCAAATTTGACCATGTTACACCGTCCCTGGAACAATTATCGTGGCTTCGTCTAAGAGGTCCTAGAACTGTCCATTTCCTATTCCTTCTCTCTAAAATACTTCACACATCATCGCCTAATTATTTATCACGCCGCTTCATCAGACTATCCGACACACATAATCTCGACACTCGATCCCATCAGTACATTGTCCTTTATATCCCTCCTCATCACACTGTATACTATTCATTATCTTTTACCGTCTCACTTGCCAAAACATGGAATTCCCTTTCGCCCTATGTCAGAGACTGTCAAACTATAACATCCTTCAAAAACAAACTAAAGAATTATTTAATAACAAACTAACTTATACACCTCACTGATAGTATTCTTTTAACCATTAATAAATGTAATTATTTATGAAAATAATATTAAGATTGACAAATATGTTCTATTGCTTTGTTTTAAATTTTGTATAATCGTAAAATCAGTTTTCTATATCACATTAATTGTCTTTGTTTTTATATACATTAGACAGGGACAATTTAATACGTTTTGCTTGTATACATTTTATTATTAGTTTTAGTCTTAATTTTAACTAACATTAACTGGTTGCAATTAGATCGTAATATAATAGATATTATCTTTTTGATCAAATTTTTATTTAGTATTTAATATTAGAGTTAATTAAAATTATTATATTCTAATGTAATATATGTTTGTCCTGGTGAGTGGAAGAGAAGGCCATATGGCCTTAACTCCACCAGGCTAAATAAATCTAATCTAATCTAATCTAATCATTCTTTTTAACACCACTCTAAATATGAACACATGATCCTGAAGTTTCTATTCCTTCCTCTTTCTTCTTTGTTTCTGTCAGTACGATTATGTCCTGCTTCAAATACTCCATCTGTTTAAGGACCTCCTCCAATTTATTCCTTATGCCTTGTACGTTCCATGTTCCAATTAGTAGAGTTCGTTTTCGTAGCTTGATTCGTCTTCCCTTTAATCTGACCGTGCTTAACACTATTAGGTTTTTAGCATTACATTTTTTTTTCTGATGGGAGGGAGCTGGCCTACCGCATCAACCCCGAACCTAGAGGACCAGGGATTTTTTCAGGTGTCCATACTTAGATCAGTTGCTTCCACTACAGCTAAGAGCCTGATCTGCCTTTAGGAAGAATTTGACAGAAAAGATAAGATGAAATGATCCCCTCGGCCTCGAATACTCTAATACCATCGGGGTCGGAAAACAAGTGTTCAGTCCAGAGAGACTGGATAGGAAAGATAAAAAAGAGATATGGTAATGGAAGTGGAAGTAATACCATATCGATCAATATCTCACTATGCCGACAGTACAATTGGTGAGTAGCCCATCCCGTCCGTTCACTACATAAGTCATACGTATAAGTCATATGGTTACTAACAGCTGCACCACGTGAAGGTGGGATTGGACACTAGAAA
This sequence comes from Diploptera punctata, assembly GCA_030220185.1. NCBI lineage: Eukaryota > Metazoa > Arthropoda > Insecta > Blattodea > Blaberidae > Diploptera > Diploptera punctata. The sequence goes on along the minus strand of JASPKZ010005678.1, from coordinate 251,102 downwards.
GATGTGCAGGTCAGTTCCTCTAAGTCTTAGAATTTAAAGCAATTAGAGGCTCTCCTTCCTCTTAGCATCTTCCCTTTTACAACCATAATAATAATAATAATAATAATAATAATAATAATAATAATAATAATAATAATAATAATAATAATAAATCAGACATAAAAGTCATAAATAATTAAATCCTAATTTTACCTTTTTAGGTATTCACACTATGAGGTATGTATATATATATATATATATAGATCCGGGTTCGAATCCCGTCCAGGCATTTATTTTTCTTATCATTCCATATTAAGCTTGCATTGCTCAATGTTAAACATTTAATTATAACATATATATATATATATATATATATATTATAAATATATTTTTGACATTTGGCAATGAAGGCAAATATGATATGAAAAGAAAAAAGAATGCTTGAGCCTCGAGTTCAAATCCCGACTCAAGCATTCTTTTTTCTTTTCATATCATATATATATATATATATATAAGGTGAGTGATAGAAGTTTAACTAAATTCTAATATTGTCTATTATTTTGAGCTTACATTCGGAATTTTCAATTGAGGGTACAGTGTTATCTTCACGAATATCTTCTGAAAAATTATTATATAGAGTGCTCTAAAATTCCCCTTACAAACTTCTAGGTCTTGTAGAGGGAATTGAGTTGAAAATATTTAGAATTGGAAACCATGTCCGGAAACTTACCGTTTCCGTGCTACAGCCTTTTGAAAACATGTTTTTAATGCGACCACTTTTACAAGTAATTTATTATTATTCAACTCATTAATAACCAAAGAAACAAAATGGAAACTGAATCATGACTTGTATTAATAATACCGGATACACTCTCCACAATCAATTTTTGCAGTTTTCAAATTTTCGAAAAATTTTGACATTTTTTTATTAAAACACCAAGTCCCGGAATACTCGATAGGGAAATCTTATATTTAGACGAATCGCAAAGCTATTACTTGTTGAAATATGTGACGTACAGTCAGGCAATGGTTGTTTTCGAACGACTTGTAGCACGGAAGCGGTAAGTTTCCAGACATGGTTTCCAATTATATATTTTCAATTCAGTCCCCTCTATAAGTCCGAAAAGTTTGTAGGGGAAATTTTAGAGCACCCTGTATATTACAATGTACATTCAAGATATTTTGTTACAGAAATATCTCGAAATAATTGAGGGAGCTATGCCACTTTGAGAAGAAATGGAAATAAATTGGGTTTCATAAAGCATTATATTACAAACTTATTTGTACAATAAAGGGGCAGTTTTTTCTTCTTTATGTAAACTATGCAAAAGGAAAAATATAAATTTTAAACTAAATAGCACTGATTATTTGCATTTCTTCTCAAAAAGGCATAACTCCCTCTCTCATTAGTCCCCTCAATTGTTGACCTATGTATTTAATGAGAGCATCCATATTCCATTAAAATTTGCTGCTTTTAAAGTGGATATATACTTTCAATCTATTATATTTTACTTTGTAACCATTATATTTATAATTACAGGTATTTTTTTTATTTTTAAAGTGATTTGCACATATTTTATTTTGATAATTTGCCAAATTTCCATTAAAAAGATTTTCATATGGCAAAATTCTTCTGCTAGCAAATTGCTCACAAGTGATTAATTCACTGAGAACTCTGACAGGTTTATTACAACTTCACAAAAAAATAATGGAGCCGAGATTCATGCTTCACTGTTGAGCTGTTCTACTTATTTTATTTTTAATGTCACGTGAGTAACTCACGAAAAAAAATTCTAACTAGAGTACGGAAATAATTGAGAAAAAAATAATGTTCGTAAATACCGCCCTAAGAGTTTAAACTGTCATTATGTTATATTTTAAGAGAAAAATTATACATTCAGACTAGGATTTGAACCCAGGACTTTCGGCTTTCTAGGCCAAAGTATGTTCTTTCTTACTTGAGAAATGTATTTTTATTTTAGAATTCTGGAGCAGTGATCTTGACAAATGCCTTCATTCCTCAATATTACTATAACTGTAAGTTCTTAAAATAACTACATTTAGATATAGGCATAGATATAGATTACGTATTTCTTAACCCATTCGCCTCAGAGACGAGCTAGACTCGCCGGCAGTTAAATGGCCTTCAACTCAGAAAACAAGGTATACTCGCTTAACTCTACTGTTATATATTTTGAAATATTTTGTACATCCCTTGGTAGAGTAATCTTTTGTTAACATTTATGAATAGTAGAGACATTCACTCTTATTGTGATCTCAAGTACCGTTATCTTTTGTTTGATTTGAAAATAGACAATGTAATATTTACGGTAACTTAAGTACGGTTCTGGGGAAATGCATTGAGCATTTAAAACTGAAGCGAATGGGTTAAGTAGGACAATATATTAACAACATTGATATCCAATTTGAAATTTTGAATTTATGGTGGTTATTGTGAAACAGCTTATGGGAAGAGGATGGTCTGAAATGTTTAAAAAAAAATGTATATATTTTTTTTTGGCTTAAAAGTAGGCTTATATCTTGGCATTTTTGGACATCATTTCAATAGGTTATGTATATTTTACAATGCCCTTAATAAGCCATGTAAAGAAGTAAGAAATTTCATTCTTATGTTATGCAAGTTGATATTATTTAATTGCAGTTTTCCACAAGTTTGATTTCCACTCATGTGACAGCACAAATATTGATATAACTTTTTTTAATTATATATAATGGAAGTGACACTATGAGGTTTATTTTAAATAATAGGAGTTGGTATATTCATGACTCACCTCATATTTGTAGATTTCTTGAGGACCATGGTTTCGACGCATTACGCATCATTATCAATTATTTCCAACTGTTGAATCGGCGGTCTTGGTGATTCTGTAGGTTGATTTCTACTCCCTCCGTTGGCTGACCCATGAACTTCCAAATATTTTTTTTTTCTTCCATACTTACTTACTTACTCACTGGCACTATCGAACCCGTAGGTTCATGGCCGCACGGACATAAGCTCTCCATACATCCCTATCCTGAGCTAATGCTTTCCAATCATTCCCTGTATAATCTACTTCCCTCAAATCATAGTTAATGTTGTTCTCCCACCTCATTTTTGGTCTACCAACTGGGCGTTTTCCTTCTGGCTTTCCTACAAGAAGTTTCCATGCACGTCTTTCATTCCCCATACGCGCAACATGTCCTGCCCATCGCAGTCTACGGGACTTAACTGTTCTTATTATATCTGGCTTCCTATAAAGACCATGTAGTTCATTGTTATGTAGTCTTCTCCATTCACATGTCTGTTCATCTCTCTTTGGTCCAAAAATTTTCCTAAGAACTTTATTCTCAAATACTCGTAATCTCCTTTCCTCCCTTAAAGTAAGAGTCCATGTTTCGCACCCATATAATATAACTGGTTGAATAATAGTTTTATATATTTTCAGCTTAACGTTTTTTGAAAGGAGTTGGGACATCAAAAGTCTCTGCAATGCATAATAGCATGCATTTCCAGAATTGAGCCTATGTTTAATTTCTTTGTGCATCTCATTCCTATTTGTGATTATTGTTCCTAGGTATTTGAATTCAGCCAATTCCTCAAAATTTCCCTCATTTGTCATTAGCTGTCCATTTCCATTATATAATGTATTTCTACGTGTGACCATATATTTAGTTTTACTGATATTTACTTCCAGTCCTAATTTCTTAGTGTTACTCAATAGTGTGTGCGTGTTGGCCTTTAGTATCTCCTCGCTATCGGCCAGTAGTACTACATCATCAGCATAAACTAACAGCTTATTAATACCATTGAGTTGTAAGCCTTCCTCATTCTCCAAAGATTTAATGGCATGCTCTAGTACAAAATTAAATAGTAGAGGAGATAGTGCATCTCCTTGCTTTAACCCATTCTGGATTTCAAAAGTGTCTGAAAACTGTTTGCCTACACGCACCCTACTCGTTGAGCCATTTAGACACATTCGTATAAGTCTAACTAACTTTTTAGGAATTCCAAACTCCAGCAGGATACTATATAACTTCTCCCTCTTAATTGAATCATATGCTTTTTTGAAGTCTACATATAGTTGATGTACAGTACCATTATATTCCCATTTCTTTTCTAAAATCTGTCTTATACTAAAAATCTGATCTGTTGTAGACCTGTTTCTTCTAAATGCACATTGATGATCTCCTAGAATGTCATCAATATAGGGAGTAAGTCTGCTTACTAATATATTTGTTAGAATTTTGTACGAAGTTGAAAGTAATGAGATGCCCCTATAGTTGTTGCAATCAGTTTTATCTCCTTTCTTATAAATTGGTACGATAATTGATTCCTTCCATTCATCTGGAAGAGCTTCTTTTTCCCAAATCATACTAAGCAACCAGCGTATCTTGTCCATCAATTTTCCTCCCCCTGATTTTAGCAGTTCTGCTGGGATCTCATCTGAACCTGATGCTTTATACATCTTCAATTTTTCAATTGCCATTTCAACCTCTAATGCACTTGGCTCTGCGACTAGCATTTCTGCTGTCTGTAAGTTATTCTCCTCAATGTCCTGTTCTGTATGTACATTTAATAGCTGATTAAAATAACTTTTCCATCTATTTAATATACTCTTGGAATCTGCAATCATATCCCCATTTTCATTCCGAATTATGTTTGTTCTAGCCTGAAACCCTTTCTTCTCTATACTAATTCCCTGATATAATTCTCTAATGTTCCTATTTTTTGCATTCATTTCAAGATCATTAATCTTCTCTCTCAAATATTCCCTCTTTTTACTCTTTAGTAACTTGGTGGTTTCCCGTCTAACACTACCCAATTGCTCTAAATTTACCTCATTTGGCTCGTGTAACCATTTAATTTTTGCTAGCTTTCTTTTCTTTACAATGTCGGCACATTCCTCATCAAACCATTTCTTGTTTTGCCTCTTTTTTAAACAACCAATGCTTTCTGATGCTGACAATTTAATAGTATCTCTTATAGCCTCCCATTCTTTATTTATATCAGTTTCTTCTTCGTTTGCCACATTGTCATCTGAAGATTCCAGTACTTCAAATCTATTAGCAATTTTGATTTGGTATTCTTCCCGCATTTCATCATTTTTCAAGTTTTTTAATTCATATTTTACAGAATCATCTTTAGCGTTTGTTCCTCTCATAAGCGATAGCCGTTGTCTGATTTTCACCCTGACCAGATGATGATCTGAATTGCAGTCTGTCCCTCTAACTGATCTAACATCAATGATGCTACTGTGCCAGCGTTTATCCACTAATACATGATCTATCTGGTTCCGAGTTTCTCCATCTGGGGACGTCCAGGTGTATTTATGAATATCCTTATGCTGAAATGTTGTGCTCTTAACAACGAGATTCTTTGATGTGGCAAATGTGACTAATCTAACCCCGTTGTCGTTACTATCTTCATGAAGACTGAATTTGCCTATTGTTGGTTTGAATATATCTTCCCGCCCCACTTTTGCATTAAAATCTCCTAAGACAATTTTCATATGATATCGTGAAAGGCTATCAAATAAGCATTCTAATTCTTCATAGAATTCATCCTTGATCTTGTCATCTTTATCTTCTGTGGGGGCATGTACATTTACAATTATAAAATCATGTCGTTTACCCTTTAGAATTATGTATGATATCCTGTCACTAACAAACTTAATATCTCGGATAGCGGATAGGATCCTCCTCCTGACTAAAAAACCCGTTCCAAATGCAGGTCTTTCTGCACCCCCATAGTATAATGAAAAGCTTCCTGATTCCTGACTACCTTCTCCTGGCCACCTAACTTCCTGTAAAGCGACTATATCCAAGGGCGATTTATCCAATTCCCGCGTTAATATCTCTAGTGCCCCGCTATTGTATAAAGTCCTAACATTCCATGTTCCTAGGAACATGTCCCTGTGTTTGAGCCTTTGGCATGAGTTCCCTGAAGTAGTCCCCGCCCGGAGAACCGAATGGGGGACTATTTGACCTCCGGAAAATTTTACCCCAGTAGAACCCATGTCCGCATTTCTTGACGGTTGTATTTTTACGGTGAAAGATCGTCACTCTTTCGACCAAGGTACTTATTTCGTCTGGCTTATCACCTTCGACCAGTCCGGCATGGGTAACCCTATCGGCAGCAATGCTACCGCCGGCATAGCTCTCAGGATCATTTAAGCACACAAGCCACTCCACCACGACAAGGTAAAGATACCATGGAGGGTTTTTTTCTTCCATGGAATTTCAAAATTCATAACATTATTTTTATGGATGTAAATTTTCTCCCAAATTAAGAGTTTCTTAGATTTATTTGTATCAGTAATTTGATCTTTGTTTCAAATCTGTTTTTTCTGACCATGCATGTGCAGCTATTGAAGATTTTTCTACTTCCCCATTTTTACCATTTCTAAGGTGTTTCTTCATCCTTGTATTCTTTTGTTTTTCATGTGTATATTTTTTCACAATCTTTGTAATCAATTTGATTAATCCCTGATTTGTTGCCTTGTAGTAATATAGGTCATAGTTAAAAAGAAAATGATAATAAAATCTATTAATTAAAAATCACATAAAGAAAAACTGTAAATTATTAATCATAGTTACTTTACGGCTAGCTACTACCCATCTTTGCCTGATTTGAGTCTTGGAAAACATCAAGGTACGATTTAAAATACCATATTTATCCTTAGGACAATGAATAAATAAATTCAGCAAGTTTTTTTACACAAAAGATAAAAACCTATTGGCTTCAACACATCACAAATCCAAACGGCGGACGAAAGCGCATAATTTTTTTTTGTTTTATTTGATACAGGTTATCCTTTAATTACAGGCTTGCAAAAAAATAAAAGCTTGACAAACTTTGACAAGTAGAAAAACATATAAATAAATTCAAATTTATCGTTCATAAGTCTTCATCTCTTAGACATATTACTTAAACTACTAATTAATAAATTACTAGGTTAAAATAATCTTCCTACCTTCTACTTCCAGATTCATAATGCTTTATTTTCCATACACCAACGCCCGAAAACACAATTTCGACTGTAATTCAGTAAACAAATAAAAGTGCAGAACACAGATGTGAGGTTCTGACAATGACTGAGTTTCGACTGAACAGTGTCGGGTGAAGCATGCACGTGGGTGACCTTGGTGATTACAGATAGATTATTATGTTTCAAAATTTAGGGGCCCTTGCAGGTTAATAACTAGCTTCATATTTTAGACTTTTGATCGGTATTTTAATGTAATTATTCCTCTGTGCAAAGGTCAAATTACTGAAACAGATAGATAAATCTAAGGAGCTCACAATTTGGGAGAAAATTTACATCCATAAAAAATAAAAATAATATAATGAATTTCGAAATTCCCGGGGAACAAAAAAAATTGATTTGGAAGTTCATCGGTCAGCCAACAGAAGGAGAAGAAATCTGCCTACAGGATTACCAACTGCCGATTCAACAGTTAGAAAGAATTGATAATGATGTATAACGCTTCAAAACATGGTCTTCAAGAAATCTACAAACATGAGGTGAGTCATGAATATCCCAAATCCTATTAATTGATGTAACTCCTTAAAAAATAAATATATCTGTATGAAATTTGGAATGTGTTTCATCTAGACCCCAACTACAATGTTATATCTGTATGAAATTTGGAATGTGTTTCATCTAGACCCCAACTAAAATGTTATAATTGTACAAAATTTAAATATATAATTATTTCTTAAGTTTTCACAGATTTATATTAAAAATTATTATTACAAAATTAATTTTAAAAGTTTACAATCGACCTTCCGAAGGGAGGATGCAATAAGAGGATGATGATGATGATGACGATTATATCTTACTTTTGATACAAATATTAACTTTTAAAAGACAAATATCACATAAGTGAAGGCATGTATATCCCCTCTATTGCTGAAAGTTAGATAAATTTGATACATTTGCAGGTAGTAACTTTTTATTCACGATCCTGTAAAATAAATTCCAACTACTGGGTAGCGATGGCATTTAATATCCCTATATGCTAATGGCTAAAATTATAAGCAAGCCAGATTCAAGGCAACAATTTACTAACAGAACTGTGATAAGTATTCAGTTTATGTTTAAAAATGATTGAATTACATATATTTTTTTTTAATTTGTTACCTTGTGAAAACCCTCTGATATTCCACTACAGTATTTTTACTTGTTTAACATGCAGACATTGTCCTTTGTATGTCCTCACCCAGAGATCTGAAAGGGGATTTTATTATCTCAGGAAAATTTATCTAAAGAGCCGTCATCTGTCATTGTTTTAACCATATGAAGGATACAAGGAATGTTAGAAAACAACCATGGATGTTTGAAGTATTCACTTGGCCATAGTAGGCAGGAGCAAAATCAGTTGGTGGGAAATTCAATAGGCTGGACTAGTGACAACTTCTATCAATTCCGACTGAGAGTTACTGAATCAAGGAGGATTTAATACAACACAGTATAACATATACAAAGAGACAATCTAACACACACAAGTTAAACAGCACAATTGACTTCCTCTTCTACCAATTTGTTCATAATGCGAAAATGGTCCGTGGTGCAGGTCCATTTATAAATATTATCATAAGTAATGCCACGAGTGATTTCCAATTTATGAGAATTTGGAAATCAAGAGTTGCATTTGTTAGGACTGTTTAATGAATAAAATTCAGCTGTTGTCACAAATCATTATTTAAATATAATTATTTTAAAACATGTATATATTTAATGTAAATGGTGATGTTGAAAACAAATGAGAAACTTTTGCTATGTTTCATTTGTTCATCCACTGCAACCAAATAAATATTGTAAGAATGCACCCTAGTAGAGAAAAAATGAAACACATCAAACTGTATATTATAATCAACATTATAGGTTATTAATTAATTTCTGATGTCCTATGATGTAAATATGTCAATTATATTTTTTTGGAACTTAATATCTGGGAAATAATATGTTTAAGAAAGTGCAAACAGTGTTTTTTTTAATTGTGGTATAATCAATTGCTTCAAATGTTTTTCTATTATATCTGCAAGTGGTACTTGCTTACATTCGTGCACTATATATACAATCTGGGAACCACTTGCATTCTAAGATTCTTTCATCTTAATATATAAATTGCTATATTCAACATATTTCTTAGAGAGTCAGTCACAGCAATATAATGCTCTTATCTATTCAGAATGTTAAAAAGTAGGAGCTTTCTTTAATATGATAAACTTAAGTTGATAAATTTGAGGTGAAACATGACTGTGATTGGTTGTAAATCAAAATTCATTGAAACGAGATTGGTCATTGACTCCCATATGGGGCTTGAGTTAAATAGTCTCTGCTAGTCACTTTTTTTAGATGGAATTTAAGGTGCCATCAGATTCACCATGGGAAGAACTATCTGTAAAACAGTAAAAACATGAAAATACATAACTCATTGTAAGTAACAAAAATGTATCATGGATTTATTTACCTTCAGAGTTTTAGCGTACAGGTAAAGGAACAGGTACATGGTATAATTGAAAGTCCTTTTCCTAGCTTGCATGAAAAAAGTGACTCACCTGGTTTTATCCTTGTACCCGTCATATATGTAACCTTTTTTTTAAGTGGACACTGGGGTTTTTTTGGTTATGATTGTTGCATCACCCCTCATACAAAACCCCTAGTATGAGTGGAGTGCTGCATTTGTCATTGATCAATGGGTCCTTTGGCCTGACCATAATTGTTTCTTGAGTTCTCTGATTATTTTCAAAAGTGCCAATTGCAAAACATTTCTATTTCATGATAGGACAGCATAAAGTATTGAAATAGCACGTCCTCTGTTTTGTGATGATTATGGTTATAATACCACTTCACTAAGTTCCAGAACCTCAATTGTAAAAAAAAGATTGCATCATGAGAAGGTTAAAGATGGGATTTTGATGGAAAAGGTTATGAATACACTTCTGTATCCCTTGCAGACTTATCACAGAATATAACTATTTGGCAACATTTAAATAATATAAGAATTTACATTAATCCAAATTGTCCTCTACACAACATAGAAAAAGAAATTACTGAAGAACATCTTCAAACTTGTAAAGTGTTACCTGCTGATTTCAACCCTGAAAAATACTTTAGTCCACGAGAGCTAATGGCTTTACTGACAAATGCATTAGAGAACAACAACATTCATTCTTGAAAAAACTCAAAATTTGTATATTTTTTGACAAAAATATGTAGCTAGTCCAAAAATATATTTTTGCTAATTTCACAATTGTTGCTACTTTGTATCAGTACATACTTTCCAAAGTATGGAATAGTAGATTGTTACACAAAGTAAGAAAAAAGTTGATTTCATACCATCCTCTTCCCTTAAAACAAATGTTTCTATTACAGTCCAGAACTACTAAATGTTTAAAGCACATTTTGATCTAAATTAAGATTCTAGCAGTTATTGCTACCCAAAATTGATAGAAATAACACTGTGAAGTAAACACAAAAATTAGCTATAAATGTACGTATTGTTAACTTTGATTAGACAAGTAATGACTTTTGTCAGTAGTAGAGGTTGTTTATGAAAAAGATGCTGAAACAGTTGATATGGCTGATGGTGCTCCTAATGCTGGTGCTGAAGGAGGTGCACCAGGTTCATCAGATCCAGTCAGAGTTCGTCGCAATTTTCCAGAGACTTGGCTTTGGCAGATGCTTCAAACAGGGTAAGTAAAGTAAAGTGATCCCACAACAGCCCCGGAGGCCCTTGGGGTAGTAGGAGGTTAAGGCTCCCACATTTTCTAGACAATCGGCACTTTATGTCAGCCGGGTTGTCAGCCCTGCGTGACGGCCGCCTTTACCCCCAGAACAAGCGTCTGGTACTCATTTACGTTAGAGGCTGAGTCGACCCCAGGGCCATAGTGCCGCCAGAGGGTTTGGGTCAGTTTAAAAATCCTGACCCCAACGGGACTTGAACCCTCGACCCTCCGGCTTGTAGCTCAGTGCCTTAACCACTACGCTACGGCGTGCCCCCCTTCAAACAGGGTATGCTCTTTTAAATATAACATCATTACCTATCATGAAATTTAGAGTTTATAATTTAACCTATTTCATCCCTTAATGACTAAGCAGTTAGCAGGTTGCCTCATGTATACTCCTTGTATGAGCTAATCCTAAGAGTATTTATCTATATTTGATCAGATTCTCTTATATTCAACATTAATTAAATCAAACTAACTCACTGGCACTATCAACCCCTTAAGTTCATGGCTGCATGGATATAAGCCCTCCATACTTCCCTTTCCTGAGCTAATGTTTTCCAATCATCCCATGTATAATATACTTCGCTCAAATAATGATTAATGTTATTATCCCATCTCATTCTTGGTCTACCAACTGAGTGTTTTCCCTCTGGTTTTCCTACAAGATGCTTCCATCTACTTCTTTCATTCTCCATTCGTGCCAGCCCATTACTGTCTACGAGACTTAACTGTTCTTATTATTTCTGGCTTCATATAAAGACCATATAGCTCGCCGTTATGAAGACTTCTCCATTCACTTGTCTGTTCATCTCTCTTTGGTCCAAAAATTTTCCTCCGATTGAGGGTCTTTCCACTTTTCAGCAGTTGCCCTTTTACCAGCCGGCTGCTGGCCCTTCACATCCACATGTGTAAATCACAGAGGTAGATGATCAACAGCCAGTGTAGGGGTGACATGTGGTTAGCATGTCGAGTCCCCCAGCCGTTATAGCTGGTTCCTCAACCTGGAGCCGCTACTTATTGTAGCTACCCAATTGCCTCACGATGCTGGGTGGGCACCGGTCCCATACTGGCCGAAATACCATGAGAAAATGTCTTCCCCCATGGAGACTCGAACCAGCGCAAGTCCCGTAGCCCTGCGCCAAGGCTTCCTACCTTAACCGCTCGGCTAAGAACTTTATTCTCAAAGACTCGCAATCTTGTTTCCTCCCTTAAAGTAATCCATATAATATAACTTGTAGATTAACAGTTTCATATATTTTCAGTTTAAAGTTTTTTGAAAGAAGTTGGGATGACAAGAGTCTCTGCAATGCATAATAGCATGCATTTCCAGAATTGAGCCTATGTTTAATTTCTTTACGCATCTCATTCCTATTTGTGATTATTGTTCCTAGGTATTTGAATTCAGCCACTTCTTCAATCTTCCCTCATTTGTCTTTAGCTGTCCATTTCCATTAACATTAATGAAATGCATGATAAAATTTCATTGGGGTAATAGTTCCAATATCAAATTTTATTATTTATTTATCAAATGGCACAAACTCAAAATAATCCCATTTTCCCCCTAGTACAAGCTGACAAAATTGTATCTTCATTGACCTCTCGGTTTAGTAGTTGGTAGTGGAGCAAATGTTATTCCTATTGGGGATCAGCACTAAGTGGGCAGCTGCTGGATTGATACACCTAACTGGTGGAGGTGGTGGGAGAGAACGTCATGAACGTCATCAGCCTGAATTTGGTGACAGTTTCCTTACGTCCCTTCAGTATAACTTTCTTTGCAATTTGTTCTGCTCTTTCCCATCATTTTCATTTGGCTCCTTCTTGTGATATTTTGATGCACTCAGCATCCCATACCATTTTGATGTCATCTGTTTTCCATTTCAGATGTGGCTCAGAAATCATTGACATTTTTATTTCTGTTCCTTTCTTGGTGAGAGTGTCTGCTATTTCATTGTCAATTATTATAATATGAGAAGGGATTACATTGGAAGCTGGTTTTGCAGAAATTTCAATAGTGTTTGGCATTCTGTTATGGTTTCTCAAATTTTAATAATAATAATAATAATAATAATAATAATAATAATAATAATCAGCATCAGCATCAAGGATTAGACCAGCTGGTCTGTTCCGATCTCATGTTAGAATTGATCTATCCATCTTTTACTGGGTCTTCCAACATTTCTTCGTCCTGGTGGTTTGTAATGAAGAATCTGTTTAGAATTCTATTCTTATCCATTCTATTGATGTGGTCCATCCATTCATCTCTGTATTGTGTAAACCTATCTAATAGTTTGAATATATTTTTCTCTTCGTACATCCTCACTTCGCCTTTGATCCATTATTGTATAGACACACTCCTCAGAAACCTCATTTCTGACGTTTCTATTCTTCGGTCCTAGTTTTTGGTTAAGACCCAGTGTTCCGTTCCATATAGTAGTGTTGGAACCGCCATTGTTTTATAAAATTTTAAAAGACTCTCATTTCTAGTTCCTTGGAGACTTCGTTTTATAGTGCCACACATATAATTAAATGTATTTATTTTTTTGATTGTCAACGGTTGAATCTGCTGGCATTTTCTACCATGAGACTTGAAAGTATAAATATTGATGTCCCCTGAAGACGTTATTGGCATCAATAAGTTATATCTGATGGGGCTGCCATCTACGACTCAATATCAAGCCGTCTGCTGTATTAACCCCAACAGAAGGGATACCTTTTCCGCTCTGCTGACCATTGAGTATTTTCTCCTTGTTATCCCGGAGATGGGTCTTCACATTTGTCCCCTGAAGAATAGGTGCTTCTTCAGCGTAGTTGTACTATCTGTTGAGATCTTCACCTGTATCACTGGGCAGGGGCTCTCGTTATATCCCGAGAGACTGGGTCCTTGACAGAACTTTGTCACTAGTAATTAGTGTTCACCCCCGCGACGAGAACGCGCCTGTCAAGAGTTATCCAACTGCATACAGTTACAGCATTTGCCCCCTATAGGCACTGGGCCCGGTTAATAGCCTTGTATATTTCCAAGGCTACAGGCTAATAATAATAATAATAATAATAATAATAATAATAATAATAATAATAATAATATACAACTCGTATCCAGCTTTGGGTCATGTTGAGAGATGAGATGAGGTAAAGCTCATAAATTTAAAAGGTATTTGAGCGACAAAGGTGCCGGCCAACCATGCTTTACTCACCATCACAGGGGTAGAGAATGAAATGTAATGAAATGGACAAGATGAGTATGGAGAAATGATTAAACAAAATTTGTGGTAGGGGAAAATTGGAGAATCCGGAGAAAAACCTACCTAAGCTCCAATTTATCCCCATGAAACCCACATGGACAGACTGAGACTCGATCTCAAGATCCCAGCAGTGAGAGGAGATCATCTAACTGCTTGTGCCATGGAGCTGCCAAATTTTCATATCTTAATATATAAAAATTACGTGTCACGTTGTTTGTCCGCGATTGAATCCTAAACTACTGAACCGATTTTAATAAAATTTTGCACACTGTGTGCTGTTTGATCCAACTTGAGACCTACGGTTGTTTATAACTAAATTTATAGTCGCATTATTTTTATTGCAAATTATTTGTTTATTATTTAACAAAGAGTCATAATTATCTGTGAGTTCCATACGATTCTAACAGATGACGGTGTAAGGTAATTGGTTTATTATTTAACTAGGTGGCTGTGCTTTTTTGTTGCAACCGCGAATTTGAATTGAATTACAAATATTGATTATTTCATAATTTAAGGGTGTTCAGTGTTTATTTTATTTTCAATATATTGATAATAATATTAATTTCGTGTGTAAGTATTAGTTTTAAGTAATCTGGCTGAAAGACAGCAACTTAATTTAAATTTAACTGGACCGAGAAGGGACATTGAACAATATGGCGAATCAGTTCTAGAGACCATGAATGATAAGATATCAAGTGAATTTCCGCAAATTGGTATAGGCATATGTGACATAAATCTTACATTTAAGAAGAATGTCAATTTAGAAACATATGAAGGTCATAAGGAACGGAATAACAGAATATTGTAAGTAAGTCTGTTAATTATAATAATATGCCTAATATTACACAAACATCTCCATGCCTCGATTAAATGAAAAACAAGATGACTATAATATATCACAAGATGATATTACTTATACAGAGACTTCTTGATGATGAGAATCCAAACTGCCAACAAGTTCGTAGAAAAAAAAACGAAAGTATAATGAAATCAGCAAGCCTCCTCAAAATATTCCATCAATAAATGTATATAATCCTTATGATACACTTATGGATGATACTGAGAATGCAGACAACATAAATTCATCTCAATCAACAAAACCACTTCCACATAAACCACCACCCATATTTATACCGGGTGCAGTTAACGTACCAGAACTAAAAAATTGTGTAAAACAAAAACTTTCTGATTTAGATTTCTCACTTAGTTTACTACAACATAATTTAACGTATACCTTAGCCACAGCAACGCGTGCCCGGGACTTCTATATATATAAAACAAAGTCGGATTAGTTACACTATTTATAACTCAAGAACGGCTGGACCGATTTTTATGATCTTTGATTTGTTGGATTTGTTTCCGCCCCGAATAGCAGATAACTATTAAAACATCGGAAAAATTAACGTAAACATATTTAAAGGCGATACGACGTTCGCCGGGCCAGCTAGTAAACTTATAAAATTGATACTTTTAAGATTAAATCATCCTCAACTTAGTTGAACTTTTTTTAAAATTCTATATTCAGTAGCCCAAGATGTGAAGATAGACAACCAAGCCTTAAAGGTATCAATTTTATATTAAAATTTTATATTGTCGGCACTTGTGTTGTTTTTTTTATGTCTCTGCTTGTTTCAAGCCCAAATGTCAATTACTTCCCTAATTCTAGCTCGCCTCTTATATTTGTTCCCCACTATTAAAATATGTTTATGAAATTAAATTACAGTATTATATTATTACAAATTACAATAGAAAGTAACAATATTAGGTTTTTCTCAATTATTATTTTTATAAAGTACAATAATTCATTCAGTGATCATTAGTAGGGAGCGGAATTTTTTATTCTAAAAGTTAAGATTGCAACATAATATAGTGATAAAATTAATAAGTATTTATATCGAATCAACTGATTTTTTTATAATATAATACAAAATTTCTCAATAATTTGTTGGGATCTAGCAATATTACATTTATATTATATATCTTAATTTTAAATTGAAAAGAAATAATGTTGAACTAATTAATTTAAAAGTAAGATGTGTATTATAAATTAAATATTGTAGATCGCACACAAATTACTGAAAAACGTTTTATAAGTTATATTATAAAAAAATTCTGTTGATTGGATATAAAAGACTTATAATTTTTAACACTGTACTGTGTTGCATTCTTAACTTTCAGAACCTAAAATCCGCTTACTAATCAATAGTTATGTGGGGCTGTGATGTAGCATAGTTGGTTAAAGCTATATACAGTACTATAAGCAAAAATATTGCAGTTTAGAGTTCCTATGGGGTCAGGAGTTTTAAACTGACCTAAACGTTATAGCAGCCTTGGGATAGGTTCACTCTATTGTAATGAATATCAAACATGTGTTCTGAGGGTATACAGGTTGCTATACAGGACTGACAACCCGGTTGGCATATCATGTAAATTTTCTAGAGAGTAGGGTGCCTTAAGCTCTCCCTACCTTACTATCTCAAGGGTCCATTAAGCTCTGTAGTAGAGAGATCTCTAGTTCTAATTGAATTCAAGTACAATTTTATTTACATCAATTCACATTAGTAAATCACACACATTGAAGTCTGTAAGAGAACAATAAAACAGATTTGGCTAAATATATTATTAAATTGTGTGTGATAGGTACCAGTAGGCCTATGTAGTTGTCAACAAGTTATAATCGATATCTAATGCCTTTGTCTAACAGTAAATAAATCAAGCATTTATTTGAGAATATAAAATTGGCTTTCCTTTTTTTAACAAGTCAAAGAATTTACTTATTTAGGAAGTGATTTAACAAAGAAGGAAAAGGGAAATATCATAATCATCATCTCCTTTATCTTCTATCAGGAGCATAGGGCATCCACAAAGCATCACTAACGGGTCCTATTCTGTTACAACCTAGATTATCATAGGTCATAAAGTAGCGTAAAAAGGGTTCATTATTTTTAATTGGCCTTGTCCCGAGCGGTTGGCCTTCGGTCGAGGCAGAGAAACATGCCATAATCACAATTAACGGGAGCATCACGTTGTACATAGAAGCATTTAAAACCATAAATCAACATATTTATTATAAAAGTCAACATTACACAAAACATAATCAAGAATAAAACCTTTAAAAACATCCTGAGCAAATAAGCTAGACTCGCCATATTGGATCGTGCCGAAACTGATTTAAAACTTTATAATATATATATATATATATATATATATATATATATGAGAGAGAGAGAGAGTTCAACTAAGTCAACTGTAAATCATTAATTTTAACGTTACTATTTAATTCGACCCTTGGGTCTTCTTATTTGATAATGCATTGTTATTGACAGTTAACCAAATTAATATAATGTTTTTAATGGTTCAAAGAACCTTTTAGGTTTGAAGTTAAAATGATCCACCATAGAGAATAAAGAACGTTATACTCACTCATGTAGAGGATTCATGACCCGTCTCAAAGGAATCTTTAGCGTCTGCTTCAGTCCCTGCCTCTGACTGTATTTCATCTAAAAAATCGCGAGTATTTGTTCGATCGTTTTTCCCTTCTAAAAATGTCTAATTCGTGGGGAAATCTCGGGTGGAAAGTTCAAATTCCCTTACTTTGCACTTTCATAAAATGTGGGATTTCTTATCGTCGTCATCACTTTTACCCACATTCACTTTCACCTGATGTAGCTCAATTTCCCAACTTTATCTAATGTGGACATCCCTGGTCTTTCTGTCAAAACATGTTGATATGAAATTACATCCTGGTGTGTTGTCCAGGAAACTTTATTATAAAGTATTATAAATTTTTACGTTTTTTTTAATTCCTAAAAAGCACTTGTATGAGCTTTGAGTATGACTTAATCAACATTTTAAGGGTGATTATTTATTTCCTATCTTCCGGTATAGTTTTATAGTTTTTTATATAAATAATGGTCCCATTTTTTATTATCACTGCGATTATGCCCTGTTGCAATATATTCTGAACCAACTTCTTCACTTCCCTCCAGATTTTCCCCTCCTTTGCAATTTCTTCAAGAATAGTTCTCTTCCATGTCTGTTTAGGTCTGCCTTTCCCCTGTGCCCTTGGGGGTTCCAATACAATGGAATTCCTTCAATCAAATCATGGTCTTTTCTTATGTCCTATCCAGTTCCATTTTCGCTTTTTTATTTCTATTTTAATTTCTTTCTGGTCAGTTTATATTCCCATAACCCTTTATTTTATATTGTTTCTGGCCGTTTTATTCTTAATATTTTCTTTAGACATCTCTTTATAAATACTTGCAATTTATTTTCTATAATTTTACTAGCTTTTCATGTTTCACCAGCATATAATAGCACAGATTTAACGTTACTATTAAAGATTTTTAATTTTGTATGTCTAGATATAAATCTTGATTTCCATACTGGATATAACTGGACAAATGCACTGTTTGCTTTCTTAGTTTTATTTTTGACATCATCAAGGGCACTATCATTTGTAGCAAGAATACTTCCTAGATATATTAATTCCTCAACAGTAAAAGGAAGTATGCAGGACTGCCAAATACTACCATTTAATTTAAAGTCTGTTGTGGAATCCGGATATACCACTAAGTTATAAAATAAAAATTATATAAAACATATTTTAAACCTATATTAATTTATTGAGTTGAAACTTGGACAATAAAAGGATTTAAGTTAATTTAAGGAACAGAGATGGAGTTTTAAGAAACATACATGGAAAAACCAGAAAATATAGAATTATAATTATTACTAAAATAATACAAAATTTTAAGTTGGAGAAAATATAAGATGAAATAGAGGATAGTAGAATAAAATGATTTGGGCATGTTGAAAGAATGAATACTGGAAGGAAACCAAGACAAGCACTGGAATTTAGATTAGAAGAAAAGAGACCTAGAGGTCAGCTAAGATATAGATGGGAAAAACAAGCTAAGAGGAATGTCAAGAAAAAGGAGTTTAATTGATGGAAATAATGAAAGACACGACAATGGAGGATTTTATCTAAAGTCAACCACTGGAATGCTAGATGAAGAAGAAGAAGAAAAATAAATAAATTCAAATCACTAATTTGTATCAATATTTCATAAAATGTTTTATGAAATCTCATATCTGACAAAACCATAACGTTTTTAAAAGAGGAAAAACTAAATATATACGTACAATACAAATCTATTTGTATATTGATATAAAATTGGACAAATTTTTGTTACTAGAATCATGGTACCAAAGAGAGATGAATGGAGAGGTGAACAGAGAAGACTACATAACAGTGAGCTACATGATTTTTATGGAACCCAAATGTAATAAGAACAAGTAAAAACAGTTAAGCTTTAGAGATTCTGATAAGCAGGACAAGTATGAATGGGGAATGGAAACTCCTTATAGGAAAACCAAAGGAAAAAGGCCCAGTTGATAGGTAAATTATACAGGAGATGATTGAAAGATATTAGCTCAGGACAGGGATGTATGGAGAGCTTATGTCTATGCAGTCATGAACCTACAGGTTCAATAGTGCTAGTGAGTTAGAATCAGAATTTAAAGCAGTAACTGTGACTTCTATGTATTATTTGATTGAACATATATTTTGCAAGAATTTATAATTAAATCCCATAATATTTTTTTCTAAACTCGACCCCCAGAAACAGGAACCAAACTATATGAGGACGAATATTTTTCTTATTAGCTTAGTTTAGTTCAAAATATGTAATTTTATTCACATATAAATAATCAATTCCACTCATACCACAAACTCAAAGTAGCCATTCTTAAAAATAGCAATGATTAGCTTAATCCATTTTTGGTAAATGTTAGTAATTATTTCACATAATGTTAATCTTGTTCTTATGGTTATTGTATATACTAAAAATTGAATTCAGTTACTCTTTTCCTCAGAGAAAAAGGGGAGCAGATCATTCAAGAGACTGTTCCAGACACAATTACTTCATGGATTATTACTGGCTTTTCTCTGGATCCATCTTATGGATTTGGACTTCTAGAATCACCTGCTAAAGTAAGATTTTAATACTTCTAATATAATTTAATTTTGATAAAAATTATTATTATAATTATTATTATTATTATTATTATTATTATTATTATTATTATTATTATTATTATTATTATTATTATTATTATTATTATTATTTTAATAGTTGGCTGCAATGGCCTAGTGGTTATGTTGCCTCTAGTTCCAACGTTCATGGGTTCAACCCAGACCAGGGTTGATTGATTTTTCTTCTTCTTCTTCTTCTTCTTCTTCCTCTACGCATGAAAGCTGGCAGCTTGTTGCATGTTCATTCACTACAGGTCCGGGGTATGGTGACGTCCTTCCATCGTAGTTGTGGTCTTCCTAAAGGCCTTTTCTGCTGAGGTGTCCAGTCACGTACTTTCTTCAGTAATCTACTGCTCTCCATTCTATATATGTGATCGTTCCAATTTAGTCTTCTATCATTTATCCAGAGATTTATTGGTTCAATTTCACATTCTTCTCTAATAACAGAGCTGCGAATTTTCTCTCTCAGCGATTTTCCTATGATTTTCCTTAAAACTTTCATTTCGGTTGTTTCATTGATTTGTTTTGTTTTTTTAGTTTCTGTTCGGTATTCACAACCATATGTTAGAACTGGTCTTATGACAGATTTGTAAATTCTTACTTTTGTATCTGTTCTTAAATGATCGATTTTTAAAATGGAAAAATAGGGATTTTAAGCTGTGCATTCCAAATCATTTTCAGGCTCCTAAAAGAACTGCATGTGTTAATATTCATTCATCTGAGTAATACCTCAGTTTCCTACTAGATGTTGGCCTCGAGGCGTCATATTAACCACATTTCCCTCGCCGTTATATGTAGGAAAATAAACATAGCTAAATTAGTGTGGTTAAGAAACTTCCCATATCCCTGCAGTGGGATGAACTGGGATTGTAATTTTGATGTTTTATTTAAATTAAAACTTTCCAAACCAATGAGATTATAAGTCAAGTTAATTAAAATCAAATCAAAATCATATTGCTATAAAACTATTAAAATACAATTAATGAAATTTAATTTAATCTAGCCTTCCCTGAATCAGACCGAAGTCTTGTCCTCAAGGGTGGATTCTGACACATATTAATTTTACAATACAATGACAGGACCGTTAACAAAATAACTACACAAATCAGAAACAAAAGCACTCTTAGAAGTAATTAAACAAAATATGTATTAGATAATACTTTTTACACGCTTTATATTAGCTTGACCTGTATCTATCTATCTATCTATCTATGTAACGGAATCTTTCAATGCGATTTTCACCCACTTAAAATCATTGGATCGACTTGAAACTATGTATACTTGTAAAATACCCGTGACAGTACAATAATTTCATATTTTGTTTCTAAAATCATGGCCAGAATCATCAGAAAATCAAAAAAAGTGTCTTAGTATCTATGTAACGGAATTGTTGAACACGATTTTCACCCACTTAGAAACATTGGATCGACTTGAAACTTTGTATACTTGCAAAGGACCCGTGACAATACAATAATCGCATATTTTGTTTCTAAAATCCTGGCTAGAATCATCAGAAAATAAAAAAAAAATTAAACTGGTGTAATAGGTTGCGGACTTGTCGACTTTTTAGTCAATCATTGTAAGAGCTTAGTTGGTAGAGCGGTGAACTCTAGTGATATATAATTTCAGTAATCCATAGGTCGCTGGTTCAAATCCGGCTGGGGTTTTTTTAGAAGAGTATTACTTTTAGCTCATACTACAATAGTATCGAATTTAAAGATATTTACATTTTTATCTTATCCTGTAAAATATTAAAACTAAAAAATAAAAAATAATAGTTTAAAAAAACTAAAACAACACGCTTTATTAGAAAACCGAACTAAAAAAAGAAAAATAATTTTAATTTCCAACACGCTTGGGATAAATAATTTTACCATCAAAAGCGTGGGGCGTTTTTTTCTGATTTTTACATTTTCTTTTTAGAGACTTTACTTTTACCAATATCTGTTTATTATCAAATATATTAATTGATAAAGAGCGCCACACGCTTCTGATGGTAAAATTATTTATCCCAAGCGTGTTGGAAATTAAAATTATTTTTCATTTTTTTAGATCGATTTTCTAATAAAACGTGTTGTTTTAGTTTTTTAAAACTATTATTTATTTTAAACCCATTTACTTACTTGATTACAATAAATTTGTGATCCTAACTACTAGTTACATAATTTCTGAATGAACAATACAACAGTATTGACTTTAATTCTAAACTATTTTATAATTACTACAAATTAAAGTTATATAATTACAAGTTATATAGTTATTTATTATATTGAATTTATTTCTAAACTATTTTATAATTACTGAAGATATATTTTTTACAAATGTTGTTAAATTTTTATAGATCCATTTTTGAGATTTTCGGACAAGTTAATAGTAGTTTATTATAAATAATAGTTTATTATAAATTCTAGGTGCATAGTGCTTTTTTACGTTTTGGCTCTATTAAAGTTATAAAAATGTTCCTCTTTGTATTGTAATAGTGACTGATTTTGTTAAAGTGATCTAAATTTGTATGAATAAATTTTAATGCTATATGTAAAAGTAGTTGTTCTATATTAAAAACCTTAAAACATCATCATCATCATCATAGTACATTCACGAATTTAGGCCATTGTTGACCTGTTTCGGCCTCAAGAGAAACACGATCCAGAAGTCTTTTGAGTGGACGTCCTGGTCTTCTTCTTCCTGCAGGTTGATATCTTAACATTTGTTTGGGTATTCTGTGATCTTCCATTCGATGAACATGTTGCATCCATCTTGACTTATAATCAGAAATTTTGTTTTCTAACCTGTCCTAAGGAACTTCAAAACTACTTTCAAGTCTCAACCTTAAACATATCAGCAGTAACTTTGTCGGAAAATCTAATAGTTAATTTATATAATTTTTATTTTTATATCATTTCTAATGATCTAAGTGTATTTTTGTAGGTAATACCCCAACATATTATACCATATTATACCCGGGTTAGAGTCTCAGTCTAGGCGAAAATTTTTCTCTTCAAATATATTATACCACACTGTAGTATACTTTGAAATAAGGCATAATATTTAACATATGTAGGAAATAGTGACACTATGAGGTTTCTTTTTATTGCTAATGAGTTGGTTTTTTGACTAACCTCATATTTCTTGATTTTTATGCAGACTAGGTTTCCTCGCTTTTGCGCGACATTTTCGATGCATTCCAATTGTTTTTTGCAGTTCAATTTTTATAAGATTCATGATGTGTTCCGTTGAGGTTTATTCAAAATTAATATAAAATTATAGAATATTCACCTGAAAGGTCCGTCTCCTCAACTTAATTATCATTTAACTGTAGCGCTTTCGGGACTTGTCCCATCATCGGCAGGATTCAAAACTGGTGTTTCACTGAAGCGCTTCAGTGAAACACCAGTTTTGAATCCTGCCGATGATGGGACAAGTCCCGAAAGCGCTACAGTTAAATGATAATTAAGTTGAGGAGACGGACCTTTCAGGTGAATATTCTATAATTTTATATTAATTTTTTGCAGTTGTCCATACTGTAAGCTGGTTTCTACTCTCTCTGTTGGCTGACCGATGAACTTCCAAATCAATTTTTTTTATTTTTCTCCGGGGATTCGCTGTTTTCTTTTTATTCTTGTGATGTACATTTTCTCCCAAATTGTGAGTTCCTTAGATTTTTCTGTTTTAGTAATTTGGTCTTAGTTCCAATTCTGTGTTTTTCTGACTATGCATGTGCACCTAATGCAGATTTTTCTATTTTCCCATTTTTAACATTTCTAAGATTGAAAGAACACTATAGAAATGTTAAAAGTTGAAAAATAGAAAAATCTGCAATAGCTGCAGAGCATGGTCAGAAAAACACAGAACTGAAACTAAGGCCAAATTACTAAAGCAGTTCAAAAAACCTAAGGAACTCACAATTTGAGAGAAAATTTACATATGCAAGAACAAAAAGAAAACCACGAATTTTGAAATTCCCAGAGAAGAAGAAAAAATGATTAGGAAGTTCATCGGTCAGCAGCAGAGGGAGAAGAAATTGACGTATAGGATGGACAACTGCAATACAACAGTTGGAATGCATCGACAATGTTGCGTAAAAGTGACGAAACCTGGTCTGCATAAAAATAAAGAAATATGAGGTGAGTCAAAATAACTAACTCATTAATAATAATAATAATAATAATAATAATAATAATAATAATAATAATAATAATATAATGGATAGCGCACAATGTGCAAAATATATTTTCATTCACCCGTGTCCATCGTTCTGTCCACTCAACAGAAAGTCCTCAGAGACATGTCTCGTCTCTGACATTAATAATGAAGGTATAATATATTGATTTCATAAGTTCCATGTTTATTATATTTTTTAGGGTTTTGAAGATATATATTGTCTTTCTCAGTTTATTACAGATAAATCCATTTAAGATGACTGTCAAATATAAAAGGCATTATATATATATAATATATATATATATATATATATATATATATATATTGTTTTTCTCAGTTTATTACAGATAAAATTTATATGTTTATCCCATTTGAGATGACTTTCAAATATAATGCCTAGATATTTGATTTGGCTTGTTTCTTCTAGTTTAGTACAGTTACATTTATGTTCTATACAGTTCATTTCATGAATAGTAATGTTATGTTGTTTGTTAACATTATTATTTTTAGATGTAAGAGAAAAGGAAATTAAGTTAGTTTTTGGCGAGTTTAGTACCAGTCAGTTTAAATTAAACCACATATTAATAAATTTTAAGTAAGATTTTTTATTGTCATTAACATTTACCCAAGTATTGACTTAGGCTTTCACGGCCGGAGTTATTATGATGATCTTGCAGTAGATTTCCGGGCTGTAGGCCGTGGTCTTGCAGCTTGAAGTTCCCCGACGTATAGAGGCGGCACCACCAAATGCAGCATCGCAACCAGACTAAAAGAACATGAAAGATACAGCCGTCTTAAACAAGTGGATAAGTCGACAGAAGCAGAACACTCTACTTGATGGCCACAAAGTACATTACAAGAATACAAACATATTATCTAACTGCACACACTATTTTACCCGTCTACAACAAGAAGCCGTAAAAACAGTTTTAATAGAAAAGAAGAATCATTAAAAGTCAACAAAGTATGAATACCGACTCTAAAAAACGCCAAATGCAAACCTCTACAAGAACAGTCTACTAGACCTAATTTGTGCGATGGAAGTCCCTACCGCTAACCAATCAGAAGGCACTTACGACGTACGAAGCAACTCACCATGCAGAGAACACATCGCGGTGATCTGTAAAAATAGGACAGGTAGTGGACAAAATTACCAGTCTCAAGACAACCCTTTGAGGATGCCGGAACTGTCTCTGACAGAACGTCGAGGAACTTCAAGCCTCAAGACCACGGCCTTACAGCCCAGAAATCTACTTTAAGATCATCATAATTTACCCAAGTGTTTCCTTTTATTATAATTACTGTATTGTCCACATACGAATAACAAGTTCCATTATACGTGTAGAGGTAAGATTTTGGTAAATCATGTATGTATATTACGAATAAAACTGGGCCCAAAACCGAACCCCGAGGTACTCCAATATCAATTTTTTCCCAAGTTACTATAGAAACTATAAATGTTTGTAATTTGTTTTCTATCAGATAAATATGATTTTATTAGGTTTAGTGGACTATCATTATGCCGATATTATGTAATTTATTTAATAAATGTAACTGTATCAAAAGCTTTGTTTAGATCTAGAAATATGAACTAATAATACTATTATAAACTTTATAATATAATTATTAACTTTATAATACTTACTCACTTACTTACTCACTGGCACTATCGAACCCGAAGGTTCATGGCCGCACGGACATAAGCTCTCCATACATCTCTATCCTGAGCTAATGCTTTCCAATCATTCCCTGTAAATCTACTTCCCTCAAATCATAGTTAATGTTGTTCTCCCACTCATTCTTGGCCTACCAACTGGGCGTTTTCCCTCTGGCTTTCCTACAAGAAGCTTCCATGCACGTCTTTCATTCCCCATACGTGCAACATGTCCTGCCCATCGCAGTCTACGAGACTTAACTGTTCTTATTATATCTGGCTTCCTATAAAGACCATGTAGTTCATTGTTATGTAGTCTTCTCCATTCACCTGTCTGTTCATCTCTCTTTGGTCCAAAAATTTTCCTAAGAACTTTATTCTCAAATACTCGTAATCTCCTTTCCTCCCTTAAAGTAAGAGTCCATGTTTCGCACCCATATAATATAACTGGTAGAATATAGTTTTATATATTTTCAGTTAACGTTTTTTGAAAGGAGTTGGGACATCAAAAGTCTCTGCAATGCATAATAGCAAGCATTTCCAGAATTGAGTCTATGTTTAATTTCTTTGGGCATCTCATTCCTATTTGTGATTATTGTTCCTAGGTATTTGAATTCAGCCACTTCCTGAAAATTTCCCTCATTTGTCATTAGCTGTCCATTTCCATTATATACTGAATTTCTACGTGTGACCATATATTTAGTTTTACTGATATTTACTTCCAGTCCTAATTTCTTAGTGTTACTCAATAGTGTGTGCGTGTTGGCCTTTAGTATCTCCTCGCTATCGGCCAGTAGTACTACATCATCAGCATAAACTAACAGCTTATTAATACCATTGAGTTGTAAGCCTTCCTCATTCTCTAAAGATTTAATGCATGCTCTAGTACAAAATTAAATAGTAGAGGAGATAGTGCATCTCCTTGCTTCAACCCATTCTGGATTTCAAAAGTGTCTGAAAACTGTTTGCCTACACGCACCCTACTCTTTGAGCCATTTAGACACATTCGTATAAGTCTAACCAACTTTTTAGGAATTCCGAACTCCAGCAGGATACTATATAACTTCTCCCTCTTAATTGAATCATATGCTTTTTTGAAGTCTACATATAGTTGATGTACAGTACCATTATATTCCCATTTCTTCTCTAAAATCTGTCTTATACTGAAAATCTGATCTGTTGTAGACCTGTTTCTTCTAAATGCACATTGATGATCTCCTAGACTGTCATCAATATAGGGAGTAAGTCTGCTTACTAATATATTTGTTAGAATTTTGTACGAAGTTGAAAGTAATGAGATGCCCCTGTAGTTGTTGCAATCAGTTTTATCTCCTTTCTTATTAAATTGGTAAGATAATTGATTCCTTCCATTCATCTGGAAGAGCTTCTTTTTCCCAAATCATACTAAGCAACCAGCGTATCTTGTCCATCAATTTTTCTCTCCCCCTGATTTTATCAGTTCTGCTGGGATCTCATCTGAACCTGATGCTTTATACATCTTCAATTTTTCAATCGCCATTTCAACCTCTAATGCACTTGGCTCTGCGACTAGCATTTCTGCTGTCTGTAACTATATCCTCCTCAATGTCCTGTTCTGTATGTACATTTAATAGCTGATTAAAGTAAACTTTCCATCTATTTAATATACTCCTAGAATCTGCAATCATATCCCCATTTTTCATTCCGAATTATGTTTGTTCTAGCCTGAAACCCCTTCTTCTCTATTCTAATTCCCTGATATAATTCTCTAATGTTACTATTTTTTGCATTCATTTCAAGATCATTTTACCCCAGATGAACCCATGTCCGCATTTCTTGACGGTTGTATTTTTACGGTGAAAGATCGTCACTCTTTCGCCCAAGGTACTTTTTTCGTCTGGCTTATCACCTTCGACCAGTCCGGCATGGGTAACCCTATCGGCAGCAATGCTACCGCCGGCATAGCTCTCAGGATCATTTAAGCACGCAAGCCACTCCACCACGACAAGGTAAAGATACCATGGAGGGATTAACTTTATAATATAATTATTAACTTTAAATTGTATTGTCCGTACTTTAAACCAAATTGGTTCTCACTTATAATTTTAAATTTATATAGGAAGTTTACTATTGTTGTTTTTAAACATTTTTCTACATTTTTTTAAAAATTCTATAAGTAATGAAACAGGTCTTCAGTTAGTCATTAATTTTTGGTTTTCATTTTTAAAGATTGGTTTTATATTAGCAATTTTAAATTGTTTAGGAAAAGTATTACAAGAGAAACAACGTTTAAAAATGTGAATTAATAGTTTAATTATGTTGTGTATTATTATTTTTATTCTTTTGTTTGATATATTGTCAATTCCTGTTGAATCTGTGTTTTTAAGTGTTTTGGTTGTTTGAAGAATCTCTCTTCAGTAATTGGGAAAAGTAATAATGAATTATTATTCTTTGTTTCTCGATTTAATTGTTTAATTTATTTTCATTATTAGTATTTATGTTATTAATTATTGCATTTTAATAATTTCATAACCACTTTCGCAAAGAATGAATAAAAATATTCTGCAATATCTTGCTTATTATTTATTATATTTCTAATATCATATTCTATTTCATTAACGATTTCCAAATTCTTTTATTTATATATATATATATATATATATATATATATATATATATATTACAGGCTTTCTTTAAAGTGTCCCAATAGTATTTAGGATTATTTTTGTTTAATAATGATTTATATTTTTAAATTTTTTTTAGCAGCATTTATAAGTTTTGTTATTATATTTCTGTATAATTTATATTTTATTTTTAAATTTGTGTTGAAAGGTTCCTTTGTTTATTTTTTTGCCAATTTGTCCCTGGTTCTAATTGAATTTATTAAAACTAGGGTGATCCATGGTTTAATTTTTCTTTTTTTTTTGTGTTTGCTTTTAATTCTTGTCATCTGATTTGTTGTACTATCTAAAAATCACCTTTTTTATAATACTATAAAAATATCTAAACATTGTATTAGATTTTTGTTATTTAAGATTTCGTCCCATTTTTTGTAATTTATTTCAGAGAAAATATTGTCATAATTAATGATTTTATAAATTGGAACAAAATAGCTTTATGGTATAGGTAATACATATGAGGTGAAGACGGGATTTAGTGGGCGTCAGGATTTAGAAGGGATTCCTCTTTTAGTCGAGGACCTCGGGTAGCTCAGTGGGTTGCGGTAGGATGAGATGCTCTTGGTCCCGGGATACACAAGGATTGTGCGGACACGATTATTTCTCGTAGAGAAAAGACAAGTTGGAGATGTAATACAATTTATTTCACGTTGCACATAATAAAAATATATCAAATTACGTAGCGATTGGCGCGATCATATGGTTACACTTTATGCTGAGGAGCCTTATTTAGACGGTTTAATTCTTTTATTGCACCGCGCCTATATTGTTATATTTTATTTCTAAGTCCATTTAGCAAGGGACTCCACTGCAAATTTTATATAAGTATTTTCTTCTGATGGTCGATAGATTACGAGAATATGTGCTCGCATTAGCACTTTAAGTCACGATGAATATGTTATTGCTCCTGTTAAATGAACTAATCGTGCCGGTGGCACCACGAGAACAGTATTTTAGTCTGTAATTTTCGTCATAAGGTTAACTCTTACTCCCATTCAATAGAATTTGTGACCATTTGATAACACCCACCTTAAGATGCAATACATATACCCATTGGTGCTTTTGTCTTTAATTTTGGGTGGTAGGGTTCTGGACTCTTTGGTTCGCTGTGACGTCACCAAATGTTTTAGGACACTCCTACTTTTGAGATTGGATAAAATTGGGACATAAGTTTATACAAGCAGCACGGGAATCCCGACTAATTTTGTAAAAAAGCTTGGCTTCAATATTGACTCTAGAATGTTCTGCTGGCTTCGTTCGCCTTTAATTAGTTTGAATCATCCTCTGTAAAAATGCCCGTTTACTGGGTTTCCAAAATTCCCAGCAATATACTTCCTATTGTACTCAGCCATCCAGCGTACAAGGCTTAGGCATTGTCAGTTCTAGCCGGCTGAATAAACTGCATCTCATCCTCTGGACTGAAAAGAATTCTTTAGATCTTTAACTTGTTGAACGAATGTCTCGAGCCCATCAAAATACATTAGAGTGCGTTACAGTCATCAGCCTTTTCCCAAAATTACTAATAACTAAACGTTCTTATTTCATCATATTCATTCCAAGGAATCATTTAATTTACAATAATAATTTTATAATTATATTCTACGTATTTTTCTGATTAGTTTGAATATAAATGAAGTGTATGTCCGATGAAATATTCAATTATTTAATTAATTAGTTCTTTATACATTTATTTTCTCTCACCCGATTATTAATTATTGGGCTTCTCATTTAGGTAGGAGGCTGAGTGAATGTCGCGTCTCATAATGCCCTTACTTAAAGGTTTACAAATAAGTTGATTACGTATTTTAATTCGTGAAGTAAGTAGCTCGCTTGTATAATAACCTATCCTCTGTCCTGGTTGACGTCACAGTTACAAATAAAAACAAATTTAAATTATTTGTGACAATTATAAAAAAAATTACCTTCTTGTACCTTAATCACCTACCTGTGGTTTGAATACCATGAAAATTTAGCTCCATAGTGTCTGAAAATTGTATACATATTATTTTCACTTCATTGGATTAGTTTCAAAACACACTCATTTAATAGTTTGTATTTGTACTAAAATTTGAAGTGTCACATCACTGTCTTTCGGTTTTCATATCGATATTTAAATCATATCACACGAAAATATTAATGGTTTAAACCTAAAGTTATTTTAAAATAAATTACAATGATTTGTCAGACATACATCCATACAGTCTGAATGGCATGTTTACAACGTTCCAGTATATTCCTCTCATAAAATTACGAATGAATAATTTTCGAATTTTTAATGAAGTCGGTATAATCAAATAGCCTTATGGACCTGTGTTCCTGTATGTGGAAGAATAGAATATTTGTAGATATTTTAATAATAATAATAATAATAATAATAATAATAATAATAATAGTAATAATAATAATAATAATCTTTAAGTAAATTCCACGCGTTACTTTTGGCGTAAGGTAATTGTTTATTTATCAAACAATAATTGGTTCTTTAATACGTTATAAAAATGCGAATACTTCATAACATAAAATCAGCTCAATATAAATTTTATCTTTATATTTTATCGCTCCTAGCGTTGGGTTTATAATCTTTATAGACGCTTTATTTATGCGTTGTTAGATGGAAATATTAATTGTTATTTTTATTCTCATTGTAATTAATCATCACACTTAATATTTTATTTAAACAACATTTGGCATCTTAATTATATCCAATCAATTAAAGCAAAACTAGCTTCATTCTTATTCAACCAACTTATTTATCACGTTTGCACAAATTATTCCAGAATACAGGGTCACAAAAAATAATATAATCGTCGCTCATTCTATCATATTCATTACTCATAAGATTATATTCGTCGTCATGATGATGGGACTCTGTCCGAAGTTCGTGTATACAAACACGTTAATAAAAATATACGATGCTTTCTCTAGCCAACGTATACAACAATAAACTTATTATGTGATGGTGTCATAGATTTCCTCCAACAAATAATAACACAAATACTCTGTACGTATTCACAACATAATTAAAATTGGTGCATTTTAAATTATCAGTTGATTGATCATGATTAATACAGATCATGCTTCAAAATCTTTTCAATACAAAATGCCCTATACGTCATTTATTTTTATTGGTAACGGGTGTAATAGATGTTTTCATTTAGTAGTCATTGTTTTAGACCGCAAAAAACTTTAGCGTCTAGTAAAATTAATTTTATCCAAACTAATAAATTATGTTATGGATTTTTATAAGGTTGCGTTAGGAGCGTTAAATTATTTAAATATTTAAACATATTTATTTATTCATATTCATCAAGTTGATTATTTATCAATTGTTCAGTGAAAGTTAATTAAACCTTTTCTTTATCATTATTATTCGCAATAGTTATAAAATAATTATTTATGGTTTTTTTTCACTACACAGGTCCATTCCTTATTATTAAATTCCAAAATTTTGTTAATGAAAATCGCACCCAGTTCTATTTCAAAATTAAATTATGTAATCAATAATTATGATCAATATGTGATTGGCATGCATAAAGCAATTATCATTATCTCATTAATAAAAAATCTGAATTAATGGTTCGTTCACATACTTATTAATTATTCGTTGTCTTTTCTGTTGAGGAATTTGGGCTAATCGACTCCTTACTTTAATTAATCATATAGATCTGCCTCTTACCTCGCTTTGCGTTATAATTACATTTAAAATAGCCAATATCGGCATTCTCATCTTTTTTTATAATTATAAAAAATTATTTCATCAATGTACTTAATTAATATATTCAATTATGTAGCTAATGATTTTTCTTTCTACTTTCCTATTTGGATAACCCTTTAACAGTCTTATATCATTAAAATTACACTTATAACAAAATATTTTATACGACTAGTCCTGGGTTCGATTCCATACTGGTCCCTGCATACTTGCGTCCATTTATTGAGCTAATATTACGTGTGATTTTAACGCTGTGTCTTTCATGACTGCTAGGCTTTTGTCAAAGTTACATAAATTATTTTCGCTCTTGTCATGTATTTCCGCGCGGTAATTTGGCGGTAGCTTCGCGGTATTTCTTACTTGATCACGATCAACATTGTGCTTTGTGGCTTTACTTACTAACATGCTTATTGTGCTTTGTGGCTTTACTTACTAACATGCTTATTGTGCTTTGTGGCTTTACTTACTAACATGCTTATTTGACACGTAATATTTTGCCCAAGTAACTCGTTACATGCCGACGTTTTTGCAAATATTTGGTTTGCGAATATTTCGGTCCTTTGTTCAAAACTGTATAACTGGAAATAAGAGACATCTGATTCAGGTTCTTTTACAAATTCTAAGTACCTCATGTACCTCTTAGATAAATCTCTACCTGGATTCCTTTTGTTTTTCTTAATTGGTTTATTTGCCCTACTTGTTAGAAAGAGATATTTCTCATCAGATGTGCCATGTTTCGAATGTTTACAGATAGACTCATGCATACCTGTCAATTTCACGCTTTCAATAATAACTTCAGGTTTTATTTGCTTATCTACTGACACTTCGTCCCGGTTGCTAATTATTTCTACTTGATTTTTGTCTAATTCTACCACTGTTTCTGATTTATTAAATTCGTGATTTATTTCTAGCGTTTCTTTAATTCTATTAGTTTTACAAGAATTTTTATTCTCAGGAGTGACATTAATCGATTCTTTTGCTCTAATCGTTTCACTGTTACATTTTATTTCATCCCTCAAGCTATTAATTTCTTCTCTCATTTTATCACTTAATAGTTTACTTTCCTGTCCGATATTGAGCTCGATGGGGGGGGGATTTTCGTATGTAATCCTTATAACGCGTTCATGATCATATTCAAATCTGCTATGCTTAGGTTTGAGCATACATTACTTTTATTTTCCGCCATTTTCGTAGATGAATTATTAATTAAACCTACTGTTAAACACATTAATTATTTTTCCTTTATCAGTTATCTTCTTTTTTAGCAAATAAAAATGGTATAGGTAATACATATATGGTGAAGATGGGATTTAGTGGGCGTCAGGATTTAGAAGGGATTCCTCTTTTAGTCGAGGACCTCGGGTAGCTCAGTGCGTTGCGGTAGGATGAGATGCTCTTGGTCCCGGGATACACAAGGATTGTGCGGACACGATTATTTCTCGTAGAGAAAAGACAAGTTGGAGATGTAATAACAATTTATTTCACGTTGCACACAATAAAAAAAATATCAAATTACGTAGCGATTGGCGCGATCATATGGTTACACTTTATGCTGAGGAGCCTTATTTAGACGGTTTAATTCTTTTATTGCACCGCGCCTATATTGTTATATTTTATTTCTAAGTCCATTTAGCGAGGGACTCCACTGCAAATTTTATATAAGTATTTTCTTCTGATGGTCGATAGATTACGAGAATATGTGCTCGCATTAGCACTTTAAGTCACGATGAATATGTTATTGTTCCTATTAAATGAACTAATCGTGCCGGTGGCACCACGAGAACAGTATTTTAGTCTGTAATTTTCGTCATAAGGTTAACTCTTACTCCTACTCAATATAATTTGCGACCATATGATAACACCCACCTTAAGATGCAATACATATACCCATTGGTGCATTTGTCTATAATTTTGGGTGGTAGGGTTCTGGACTCTTTGGTTCGCTGTGACGTCACCAAATGTTTTAGGACACTCCTACTTTTGAGATTGGATAAAATTGGGACATAAGTTTATACAAGCAGCCCGGGAATCCCGACTAATTTTGTAAAAAAGCTTGGCTTCAATATTGACTCTAGAATGTTCTGCTGGCTTCGTTCGCCTTTAATTAGTTTGAATCATCCTCTGTAAAAATGCCCGTTTACTGGGTTTCCAAAATTCCCAGCAATATACTTCCTATTGTACTCAGCCATCCAGCGTACAAGGCTTAGGCATTGTCAGTTCTAACCGGCTGAATAAACTGCATCTAATCATCTGGACTGAAAAGAATTCTTTAGATCTTTAACTTGTTGAACGAATGTCTCGAGTCCATCAAAATACAATAGAGTGCGTTACAGTCAACAGCTTTTTCCCAAAATTACTAATAACTAAACGTTCTTATTTCATCATATTCATTCCAAGGAATCATTTAATTTACAATAATAATTTTATAATTATATTCTACGTATTTTTCTGATTAGTTTCAATATAAATGAAGTGTATGTCCGATGAAATATTCAATTATTTAATTAATTAGTTCTTTATACATTTATTTTCTCTCACCCGATTATTAATTATTGGGCTTCTCATTTAGGTAGGAGGCTGAGTGAATGTCGCGCCTCAAAATATATATTCAATTGAAGAATGATTCATTTTTACATCTTACCTCACAGTTTATATTTTCTTAAACACGGGAACTGTAGTTTTCAAAAGGAAAGATCCGTTCCATTTTACCAAAGAGTTGTAATATACTTCCCAAAGACCAGAGTCAACTTATTTATTCATAGTTAGATGTCGGAAATAACATTATGAGGCCTCTTATTACACATCCAAGTTAACTGTTCACGGGCGGAGGGGAAGAGTTTTAGCGCTAGTGTCGCCGATCTACTGAATCTGTGGAGGGGATTAGGAGAAAACTGTACATCCGATCACGTATTGAAATTTTTCAACTTCAAATGTGGGGGGAGAATCCCTAAGCACATGTGAAAGATCTTAACATGGTTGTCAAATTAGTCATTTAAGCACTGAACGCTCAAGCGGTCGAATCATTTAAAATCACAGTATTTGTTGTCTCTCCATTACCAGCCTGACAATAAATCACAAGTGGCAACATGGAATGAGAAGGGCAAGGAAGGGACAGCTCATTCCTAGGCGTAACCCCAAAAGTAACAGGGTTGTCAAGTTAGTCATTCTGTCACTGACCACGCAGAATGACGGATCATTAAAATACATAGTATTTGTCAGCTCTATACCTGCCAATCAAACAACATAATTGAAAGGACAGGAAGTGGCAACATAGTAAGGAATAGAAAGAGAAAGACAGTTTGTTAATTAACATATTTTCCGCCTGCACAAAACACTTGGATGGGTAATATTCATGGCGAATGAGTCATTTTTTTACATCTTAGCTCGTAGTTTATGTTTTCTTAAACATGGGAACTGCAAGTTTTTAATAAGACGACTCAGGTCTTTTGGGAAGTTTATTACCGGTACGACAATTTGGAAAATGGAAGGAATGTTTCCTTTTGAAGACTGCAGTTCCTGTGTTTTAGAAAACATAAAATATTAGGTAAAATGGAAAAAATGACTCATATTTCATGAATAAGAACCTCATAATGTCATTTCCCATATTTAACTATGAATGTATTGAATTGTTGTCCTTTGTAATTTGATTGTCTGCGATAAATAAATCCTGTTATTGTGTAATGATCGGTGGTAGTGATAGAATTATTTTGTCTAATTTTATTATTTTAAATTTTAAATTTTAAAGAAAATATGATCCAATAGTATATTACAGCGAGACTGGGAAGTGGTGTTTAGAGAATTGAGGATATTATTAAAAACCGAGCGACAGCGAGGTTTTTAATTTCCGAGATTCTGTGAAACACTTCACAAACATGCATTGTACATTATTTTTGCGTGATGATGTTTTCAAAATAATAAATAATAGTAAAATAATAACATTTTTTGGAAATATTTGCGTTCATTATAAACAACTGACAAACGTTAACAGTGTGGCCAATGTTTATTAGTTGAGACTACAGCAGATCGTGACAGCAATTAGTAATAAAATGGTGGCAAGTACAAATGTATTGTTTTATATTGCTTTGAAAAAGTTCAGTTAATTTAAAATGCAGTGATTTGTTTCTATAATGTATGTTTATAATCTGAACACGTCCTAAAGCATCTATGATACTATAATGGATGTTAAATAAAATAAATAACACTACTTTTTTTAAATATTTTTGTATCTACATTGTAAACCCTTAGACAAAAAAATGAGTCATCCGCTGTTACTATCAATCGATCGGGGAACTTCGTGAGCGCTCGCAAAAGCCGTATTTACATCACACGTTTTCAATAATTGTGCTGGATTGTTTGCTAGTTAATGCAGTACACACTCAAGGAACATTAAAGAGAAGAGTTTGGCTTAGTGTGTTTACGTGGTCGAAAGGTTTAATAGACATCGTCTGCGTTCGTAACCTCACGGGTTCGATTTCCGTTCTACCTTTTTTTAACGGAATATTAGAATAGCATTTTGCCTGTAATGTAGTTTCATATTTAATTTTATATTTGAGTTTTATGGCTTTAATGCACACACAAAGACATAAATTAAAATCTTCTTCTAATAAGTAAATGAGGAAATAAGTTAATATCTTCTAAAATGAAAACTTTAACAAAAACCAAATCAATACCGGGTGCATGAAACCTCAGAATCTATTACTCCCTCAATCTGCGGGGCATTGACGCAATCAAATTTCTACAGGCACGTGGATGACAAGCTCTAGCCGCTAGAGCGTCCCAGGTGTCTTGAATTTGTGCCCATAAGCCATCTTTTGTCTTTCGTGCACCTGCAGGCCAATTAGAGTTCATCTCTATTTTCACCTTAGCTCACACATTTTCTATTAGATTCAAATCTGGTGAAAAGCGAAATTTTATTTGCCTTCTCCTTTAACAATCAAATCAAATTTCGCTAAACACATTTCAGAAAGCGGCCACTATTTCAACAATATCGATAATACAATGTAAATTATACACAGAGAAAACAACAGACACAAAATTAACATTTTAGAAGAATTCAAAATTTTCATGAAGGCCAAGAATACAAACATTCTCAACGAAAATATGCCTAATGAGCAAAACCCTCTATTAGACATACAGTTAATTCAATACTACTACAACTCCATCGAGAGTCCTAGAGCAGGGCCGCCCAAACTTTTTAATGAACCGGGCCAATAACTGATTGTGCAATTGATCGCGGGCTGGAACATAAATATCGTTACTATTATTGTTGCTACTGCTGATTCTATTATTATTATTATTATTATTATTATTATTATTATTATTATTATTATTATTATTATTATCATTATTATTATTATTATTATTTTACTACTAAAATAAAATTACAATATCATACAAAGAATATAAAACATTTGTAACACCATGCTACAATTAAAATTGTAAAAAAAAAGGTACAAAAGTGAATATATTTACTTAATGAGAAGAGTGGAACTGGCTTCTTAAAGATAACAAACGATCGATGTCAGTTGTCTGCTGAGTGGTACCGATAAATAAGACGTCTTGGAGAAGTTCGTCACTCAAATTTGACCTCAATCGTGATTTTTGAATGTTCATTTTAGAAAATGTTTGTTCACACAAGTATGTCGAGGAAACATGCAGATTAAACGTCGGGTGTGTTCCTTCAACCTTAAATATTTTTCTGGTAGTAACTTGTAGAACTTAACGAGATCTGTAAGATCAAAAACTCCTTTCATTGCGTCACCACACTGCAAATCTATTTGTTCAAATTGCAACATTGCTGGCGCTTTGTCAACATCGAAGGAAAATGGAGACGAAAATAAAGAAATGTCTGGTTCCATTTTATTGAAATCAACAAACCTATTAGAAAAACTTTTCTTCAATTCTTTCAATAACTTGCACAAAAGAAATCACTTCTGAAACACAATTCAGGATATTCATTTTGCAGAGCGTTTACACTTGGAAAATGTACCCAGTTTTTCACAGACACGTGCCTTTTCAATAGCCTCAGTTTCAATTTGATAGCTGTTATTGCACTATAAACTTGGTTGATTTATTTGTCTTTACCTTGTAAAATTATGTTCAAGTCATTCAAATGTTTTTTTCATGTCGACAAGAAATGCTAGTCTGGACAGCCAATCGTGATCGCTTAACATATCACTTTCATACTTTTTTTCCTTAAGAAATTAACAGATTTCATTTTTCAGAGGAAAACATCTTGCTAATGTTTGACCACGGTCAACCACCTTATTTCAGCGTGATAGATTATATCATCGTATTCACTGTTCATATAATCTAGGTATGTTTAGAAATTGCGTTGATTGAGGCTCTGCTACGAATGAAATTAATTATCTTAGTAACAGTCTGCACAACTCAATCGAGATTTGCAGCTTTAGCGCAAAGAACTTCTTCGTGTACAATGCAGTGCAATTTATGCACTTGTGCCCTCCAAAACTTCAAACTTTTCTCTTTGCTAATTCCGCCATTCCGGTGTTGGCCCCCAACATACATGGCGCACCATCAGTTTTTATACTGCATAATTTCGCCCAGTCTAGTTCAATATTGTCAACAGCTTTCGCAACTTCCTGGAACAAGTCAGTACCTTTCATCGTACCATGTATAATTATTACCCTTATAAGTTCTTCCGTAATTATAAAATCGGTATCTATCCCTCTAACAAATACCAACAACTGAACAGTATCAGTTATGTCCGTGCTTTCGTTGCATGCAATGGAGAAATGTTCAAATTGTTTTCCTTATTCTACAAGTTGATGACGAACTCTGGATGCTAGAACTTCTACACGCCTACTTACAGTGTTTCTTGATAGCGACACTGAATTGAATAAATAAATTTTATCGGGACACAACTCCTTGGCAACAGCAATCAAACACTTTTTCTCAAATTCGCCATCAGAAAACGGTTTTGCGTTCTCAGCAATTAGTTTCGAAACTTCATAACTCGCTTCGGTAACATTTCTTTGTCTTAAACCACCACCCTGAATTAATAACTGCTGTTGTGCCGTAACTTTATAAAGGAGCTCGTTCGCTTTTTCAGTACGCTCATCTCCATTCAATTTATCAATATGGCTATGATTTGTTTGGTAATGTCTTTTAATGTAATATTCTTTCACAGCTGCAATAACATCGTTACAAATAACACATAACACGTTGTTTCCATGCTCCTTCACAAAGTACTTGCTGGTCCAGGATTCGTTAAATTTCCTACATTCGGAATCAATTTTGCCTTTTTTTTAAAGCATTTTCTCACTTCAACACTATTTTTACAAATATTCCGTGCACAGGCTACTGTTTGATTGACAATACAACAAGCGAAACAATTAATGTTCAAAGTTTGGAGTGGGAGAGAAAACGGTAAATAAGGGATGCATCATTTATACTACTTTGTCAAGAGAAGTGGTGTCACCTCAACTCCACATTTCAGAGAGATGAATTTCACACAGGGATGTCCAAACTAGATGTTATTTTAAAATCTGAATTAAAAATATATAATTAATTTGTTCATTTCAGTGCTTACGCGGGCCATACAAAATGCCATGGCGGGCCGGATGTGGCCCGCGGGCCGTAGTTTGGACGGCCCTGGCCTAGAGTGAAATCAACGAAAATTGTAAATAGTTGAGGAAGACGGTAGTATACAAGGTAAAAATAAATAATAGTTTTAAAAAAACTAAAACAACATGCTTTATTAGAAAACCGAACTAAAAAATGAAAAATAATTTTAATTTCCAACACACTTGGGATAAAATTAAAGTGGTCAACAAAAAATCATCTCCAACACATCTAAGGATGCCTCGGTCCTTGTAGGAGCTGTGGGGCGATATAACCAAATTCCAGTTCACAAAATCTTAACCTATTCATCAATTAATCATTTCGGATGAATAATTACAGCCATACTTTTAGGTGAAAATATATGATTGATTTACTTTGTTATTTATTCAGAGTTATCTACAAAAAAAATAATTTTACCATCAAAAGCGTGGGGTGCTCTATATCAATTAATATATTTGATAATAAACAGATATCGGTAAAAGTAAAGTATCTAATAAGAAAACGTAAAACCCATAAAAAGCATCCCATGATTTTGATGGTAAAATTATTTTTTTTGTAGATAACTCTAGTTTTATTCTATATGTGTTGCAGATGTTTTTTTGTTCACCACTTTAATTTTATCCCAAGCGTGTTGGAAATTAAAATTATTTTTCATTTTTAGTTCAGTTTTCTAATAAAGCGTGTTATTTTAATTTTTTTAACTATTATTTATTTTTTATTTTTAGTTTGGTTTTCTAATAAAGTGTGTTGTTTCAGTTTTTTTAAACTATTATTTATTTTTCTAATTTTTAGTTTAATTGATTGTCATAAACCGGAATCCCATGAAAATTTAATTGCTTAATACTTTTCTAAAAAAATCCTCTGGCTCGGATTTGAACCAGCGACCTACGGATTACTGAAATTATATACCACTACAATCCACCGCTGTACCAACTGAGCTCTTACAACGATTGACTAAAAATCGATAAGTCCGCAACCTACTACACCGGTTTTTCTTTTTTTATTTTCCGATGATTCTGGCCACCAGGATTTAAAAAAAATGAAATTATTTTATTGTCATGGGTCCTTTACAAGTACAGGGTGGACCGCTCGAATGGACCTAATTTCAATTGCTTGTTACTGGCAAACGGTTGAAGATAGAAACTTAAAACAACGTTCATATTACAGAAAAACTCACCAAGTTTTGATATCCAGATCACCACATCTCTATATGAGCCCAGCAGTCACTGTGACGATATCAAAGCGATGAACAATTTCTTGCCAAGTACGTTGGAGTATGTCTTCTGGAATGTTCTCAATAGCCTCTATGATGCGCTCACGAAGATCACGAAGGTCTTTGACTGGGGTGGTGTAAACTTTATCTTTGACATAGCCCCAGAGAAAGAAATCCAGTGGTGTTAAATCGGGAGATCTCGGGGGCCACGCGATTGGTCCTCCCCTACCAATCCAACGGCCAGGGAAAATGTTGTCCAAAGTCGTACGAACTTCATTGGACCAGTGGGGAGGAGCACCATCTTGCTGGAAAACGATGTTAGGCTGCAGTTGTTCAATTTGTGGAAAGAAGAACTGCTCCAGCATGTCAAGATATGTGGTACCACGAACAGTTTTCTCGGCGAAGAAAAACGGTCCAATGACCTTATTATGTGACAAACTGCACCAAACATTCATCTTCGGACTATCACGAACATGCTCTTGAATAGCGTGAGGATTCTCCGATCCCCAAATCCGCACATTATGCCGGTTTACCTTGCCTGACAAATGGAAAGTGGCTTCGTCCGAGAAGAAAATCTTGGTCATGAAGTCAGGATCAGCGCCGAGACGGTCCAGCATCGTATTGGCGAATTCCACTCGTTTCGGCATGTCATTCGGCTCCAGACGTTGCACTAACTGCACTTTATATGCGTGCAGTTTGAGGCGTTTGTGGACAATCCGTTGTAATGTCGATTTTGGTATTTGAAGTTCCCGCGAAGCTCTTCTTAATGACTTCCGGGGGCTTCGCTCAAATGCGGCTTGAACATTTGCTACCATTTCATCGGATGCTCTGCGACCACCACCATGCTTCTTCAACACAGATCCTGTAGCTAATAATGTATCACGCCACTTCTTTATGCTTCTAGCAGTTGGAGCATCACGGTTAAACACACGCCGGAACTCCCTTTGAACTCTAATGATTGATTTAAACTCCGCATACCACAAAACAGCTTGCGCTTTCATCTGCGGAGTCGCCATTTTCACAAACAATTAAATCTAAGAACGACAAACGTATCTTTGTGCCATCTACCGACAGGATTCGAAACTTGGTGAGTTTTTCTGTACTATGAACGTTGTTTTAAGTTTCTATCTTCAACCGTTTGCCAGTAACAAGCAATTGAAATTAGGTCCATTCGAGCGGTCCACCCTGTATACAAAGTTTCAAGTCGATCCAATGTTTTTTAAGTGGATGAAAATCATGTTCAAAGATTCCGTTACACAGATACAGGTACGTTACATAGACAGATACAGATCAAGCTAATACTATAAAGCGTGTAAAAATATATAATTTAACATTGTTATAACTTCAACAGTATAAAAAACAATTATGAACTTAAAAAGTATAGATTAATTCAAATGTCAAAATAAAATGTATTTAATTCATAAAACATTTTAATACAAATATCACAAAAGAAACCGTAATTGAAGACGCGAACCTGCGATCTTCATTAACAGAAACAGCGACCGCATGCTTTACCGCTGACCTAACAGGACATGTAGGAGAGTCTTCAGTCCATGCCACATAACACAATAGCTCAGGGATTGCATAATTATGACTAGTTTCCTAGTTTGAACCCAGCGCTGTGCCGAGTATGACTTAGAAGAAATGTGAATTCAAGAGATAACTCATTTTTTTTTGTCGAAGGGTGTACATAGTATATATAAAGGGCAGTTTTTTTACTTCCCGCACGAGGTTGGTAATATGTAATATTACAGTATAGTTATTTATGTTGGAACCCCAAATTGTAGGAGGTTGAACTTTCAATCATGGTTGCCATTGCTGTAAGTACGACAGAAAGCATAAAGAAGGAAATGTTGATTGGGACCCACGTTGAGGCGATCATATAAAGTAGTATACGTTCCTCGTTGTGATGCACCACATTGTGGAATTTTGTTGTGGGAGTCCTGGGTCCAACTTAACTTTGTCACGGCTGTGAGGTTCCCTTCAGGGGAACGTAGGGAAGATTTAAAATTAGTTCTCACTTCAAATAAAAGCCACATATCAAATTTGAATAAAATCTTGGTATTTTTATTCACCAATAAAATTGTTTCGATGATTATTAAACTAGTATATTGACAGTTAACATGGGCGTAGCTAGTATTGGATTATGGGGGGTGCAAAATTTGTTTCGATTGTACACCTTCCGGGTCCAAACGAACAAATAAAAAATACAAAATACTACCTTTATTTTTTTAACTTACCACAATATATTTGAAGAGGAAATATGAATAATAAATGATAATAATAATAGTAGTGAAGTAACTGCAGAATTTTTAGGCTTGGCAAATTAAATTTTTTGTGAAGATTACTTCTTAATTGTTATACTTAGTTGTATTGAAACTATCAGCTATATTTTAGCTACTATAAAGTACAACTGCACACACAGTTCGATTCGCTTTTTTATTTAAAAACATTTTTAAGTGTTTTTTGTTTGAATTATCAATATAATTTTCAATAAGTTTTTTTGTGCAGACTGAGCATACACAAGCCATTAAGGTGATTTTCTGTCATTGTAGAATGGCAAAATGTCTTCATTCTTCTTAGGGTGCTAAAAGTGTGTTCAATCGACGCCGTAGTACATGGTAAAGAGAGGCATATTATAATTGCTTTTTTTGATAGATGGGAAAAAATCACACTCCTCCACCATGTTAACGAAAACACCTTCTTTATCCTTGTCACTTT
The DNA here is from genome assembly GCA_030220185.1 of Diploptera punctata. Taxonomy (NCBI): domain Eukaryota; kingdom Metazoa; phylum Arthropoda; class Insecta; order Blattodea; family Blaberidae; genus Diploptera; species Diploptera punctata. The sequence continues at coordinate 207,404 of JASPKZ010005678.1, read as the reverse complement.
GTTTCATCCACATACAGTGCCATAGTTCAATTTCGGTGGAGAATCCTCAATTTTATAATACTCTAAAATTTTGCTCGCCGTTGCTTGGGCATCTTTCGGAGATTTTTTAGGTGCTGTTCTCCAAATCTGTCTCGCAAAGCTGTGTGAAAGGAATCCAAGTAGGGATTTAAGATGACCACCTTAAAGTAATCTTCGGGATTGCATTGCGGATTAGCTCGATGTGTCTGCTTATTGGATATCTACATACCTAGCTCAGAAGCAATAGTCTCATTCTCTTTCATTGTGCCTTCGGAGATCTCATAACATTTTCTTTTTGTTCTGTGATGATCTGTTGCCATGCTTTTAATGCTTTTTACATGGGCCTTGCATTGAATTAAATATATAACTACAGCTTGCACCGAATTAATAACAGGTTCCAAATAACTAGAATATTTTGCTATCATGCACAAACAAAAGATTAAAGTACTTCTACTTGCAGCAGCATGTAATTGATCAGCTTGTTTTTGGCTTGGTGCATTTCTTTCTACGACAATCAATTTCAGGCCATTCATCAATTCCAAAAAAGTGTTTCTTAAATATCCCAATACTCTAATATTTTTGCAACCAACGTGTTTCGCAGAGCATGGGGATGCTTGGGACGTGCTGTCTTCTCAACAGCGACTCTCAAAAAAAGTTTATAATATCCTTAATAGTAGCTATCGTGTTTCTCACCTCGGGCACACTGTTCAAATCATTTATCACAATAATGATTTTGTGGAGCGTGCAGTGGAAGTAAATACTTTTGGGGCAAAACTCACGCAGACGTTTCTGGACCCCGTTGTCTTTTGCTGCCATTATGGAGCACCGTCATAGCCCTGGCCGACATTTGTGCGGATCAATGCCTATCTCTTTGAAAAAAAACTCAATTTCTGCAGAAATTGATTGGGCATCCATTCTTTTCAGTTCAAAATTCTTCTCTAATAGTATCTAATCAAAAAAACCGCACACGGATGGACAATTACTCCTTTCCAGAAATGTCACAGCTTTTATCAGCTAAAACATTGTAAGCTGTGGCATCTTTTACATCATCCGCAATAATTTTCTTTACCTTAAGTCACATCCATCCATCCATAGTAATTCTGCCCGAGTGCTGGTCTTTCTCTGCAATCACAGCATTTTCATGCTATGCTTTGCAGCTTTACTAGGGAATTATTGGTGTGTTAGCTTCCTGTTGCTTTCCACACCGGTGAAGAATGATGATGATAATGATAAGAATGACAGTGATGGCCAGAAGATTTTCGGAGACCGTTGAGTCCTAGGCGTCCTGACATTTCTCTTACAGGTGTGGAAAAAACCCGAAAAAACCTCACCCATGAGTCTGTCCCAACCGGGAATCGAACCCAGGCCGGCTGCGTGACAATGCAGCACGCTACCTCAAGACCACAGTAGTGAACTTAAGTCACATAATTTAATCAATTTAATTTTAATTTGTGGAAAAAGATAGGTAGCATTCTTGGCGTTTAAATGAGGTTCTAAGCTTATACCATCAGCATCAATTCTCCACTGAATCAAATCCCTGAAGATGCCTTTGTCCTGTGTTTTACCCCTTAAATGGTATCCAAGTTGGAAGACAAATATTTCAAGTTATCCGCCGCAATCTTCTTATAGCCACTTACGAGTTTTTGGCTAACAGGGGCCTCACTTAAAAACAAGAGTGCTGACTGCGCAGCTTCCACATGCTGTCATGCTGTTACAATGTTTTTAGGCGAATTCATGCATTTTGAAAAACTTCTGGAATGGCCTCACTATGAATGACCCTTTAACGCCCCTCACAATATGTGGGGAAAATAGAACACAATATATACAGAGTGCACCTTTGAGCCTTGCGGAATACTTTAGCCACGGTGTATACTGTCAGATCCAATAATGCGGAATTTCTGTTTTAAATGTTCAGCATCTTTGCTGAAATTGTAGCTTTCAGGTGGACTCCAGCAGTTTGTCAGAATTTTTACTTTATCTTCTTTAATCATTAGCGCTGTTCTCCCGAACCAATTGCTAATATCATTAGGTGAGTAAATGGTGGGTGAATCTTCTTCTTCGGATGTGATGAATTCTAAACTATCCGGGGGAAAATAATACTACAATGATGTAACTTGTATAGGTCCTTACCAAAGAATTTTCTTATATCCATTTTTACGTATACACGCACGAATACGCGTAGTTCAACGTTAAAGCATGAGTATAGAACCTTCGAGTAAAGAATATGACAATTGGATAATTATTTTAGCCTATCGAACGTGCTAGAAAATATGAGACACAGTCATGGCGAACCTTTGACCAATCACGGTAAGTGGGTGATGACCAATCTAAGGCTGTAAGAAAAAAGGCATTCATTGCAGAAGCGTATATGGCCAATGAAGAGTCGAGGTCAGGCGAAGCTTTTACAAGTGTCTAGGCGTCAAAAAACAAAGTCAGGTACTCAGCTGAAATTCGAGAAGTGAATGCTGCATTACCCATTCACAATAGAGGTCTAGAATTTTTTGGAGTACTGGCGATGCTTATGACCACTGGGACAGATACTTTATAAATAGATATATCACATCGATTGGGTTTGGCGGGCTTAATATTATTTTTTATTATTTTTACGTCTATTTTTAACATTTTACATCTAATTTCGGATAGAATAAAATCTCATTATATCTAGTGTTAATTGGGCGAAAATCAAGGGCCTGCACTCACCTCGCTACGCACTTGACAGTTACAAAATAGCGGTGATGACTAAACTGACATATATCAAATTACTCATTTTTTTATATTTTGAGCTAAAATTAACTGCACATATGTTTAAATGCATGTGTATTCAAACGATGCACTTTTTCTTCAATTATAAATGAAATTATGTTCAATTTCATTAAAATCGTGGACGACCGTTTTTATGCAGGTCTTATCCCCCATACATCTTGTAGTAGACTCCCTAGATTGACAAATATCTTATTCCACAATCCTTCATTTCAAATTATGACATTGATGGTCACAAACTTGACTTTTAAGTACTATTGGTTGACTTACATCCAAGTTATCCAATCTCTTTAAAGTAAATGTCAGTTGATAGTTTAAAACTCCTTTTAAATTCTTAACTGATTCTATAACTTCTTAGAATCATAAAATTATTCTCAACAATAAATTATTCAGTTACAATTTTTTTATATGACATAAAAAATATCAATTACTCAATAATGATACGTATATTAAACGATTTCCATTGAATATAGAAATATCAGAGATTATATTAACTAAATAATTTAACCCTTATTATTAAGTATGGGTAAATATTCGGCTTTACGCACTATCGCGCAAAAACAATTATTATATGATGGTCTTTTAACTGTTTTTAAATATTTGCGCGATAGTGCATTTTGTCGTACTTTACCAGCAATGACGACCATTATTGAAAGTTCAACTTCTTATATTTCGGGGTTGCCAACCTAAATATACGAATTGAAATTTGGTTATAGCCTCCTGCGGCTCCAACAATAATTGAAGTAAGGATAATTAAAATAATAAATCCATTAAAATTAATTGTATATGAAATTAATATTAATGGGGCGATTTTTTGAATAGTTATGAGAATAAAACAATTATTTCATCTTAATCCTTCTATAGTACTGTAATATTACATTTACACCCACGTGCGGGAAGTAAAACCAGTGCTCTCTATGTATACTACGTACAATGTATATACAGAAAATATCCAAAAAGTAGTGTTAATATACATTATACGAAACAAGTCACTGCATTTTAAATTAACTGAACTTTATTTGAAAAATATAAAACAATCAATACGTACTTGCGGCCATGTTATTAGTAATTGTTCTCAAGGCCTCCTGTTGTTTCAACTAATAAATATTGCCCACACTGTTAACGTAAGTCAATTATTTATAATGATATTATTTTACTATTATTTATTATTTTGAAAACATCACCGTGCAAAAAAAAAAATGTACAACGCACGTTTGTGAAGTGTTTTACAGAATCTCAGAAATTAAAAACCTCGCTATCGCTCGGTTTTTAAACATTTTTCATCGATTCTGTAAAATCCCACTTCCCAACCTAGCATCGTAATATACTATTATATATCCATGTTCATACAAGGTATTTAAGTAATTATGCCCATTGTTATCAAGTTTTTTTTAATATATTTGTGCCAATATCTCCAGTGATAATATGTTGTTTGTATTCTTTGAAGTCTGTTAAAAATGTATCAAATTCAATAATGAAATCATTTTTGTTTAGACTTGGAGATTTATATATAAAATAAATGCCAAAATGTACATTGTTGTAAATAAAACTCGGTTGTATATCATTTGCATATCTAAAGTCATAATTAGAGCCTGGATTTTATGTTGCTGTGTATGCAGTTATAAACAAGAGCTAAAATGTCGACGAATTAAACTGAAAGAAGACCCTTATTCCAAAGTTTTAAATTACATATTTTTACATATTTCGAGCTATAATACATATTTCACACCATAGTACAATAATTTTACATATTTTAATATTTTTTGCGGAATTATTATAAATTTTCGCCAATCCCATTAATTTTCGTTACATGGCAGGAAAGGAAAAAAATTGTAATTTTTATTATTGTGCTTCTCATGCATTGCCGTCAATCCTATACATTTCCGTTGCATTTAAAGCTAAATTGTACATGGCAAAAAGCAACGGCTTCAATAAATCTCTTGTAATTAGCTAAATATTGAAATTTAAAAAAAAATAATAAATCATTTCAATATAAAGCTAATTACAAGATATGTGGATGGCGTCATGATTATTTATAAAAGTGAGAACAGAAAAGAAAAGGAAATATTACTAAGAACTAAACAATATACACAATAAAATATAATTCACGGAGGAGATAGAACTTAATAACAAAATAAACTATATAGAGCTTTCCATAACGAAAAACATAGAAAAGAAGAAACTTGAAATAAGTATTTTCCACAAATTTACAAATAATATGCTCACCATCAATGAGAAATCTAGACACCCATACCAACATAAAATCAGCACATTTAATAGTTTAATCAACAGAATGTTAAAATCACCATTAAACAAAACAAATCATAACAAATAATTACAATATATTAAGATCATGGCAAAAAGCAACGGCTTCAACAAACAAATCCTTGATAAGCTTATAAAAACAAAAAAGAAAAAATGGCATAAATAATATAACAAAACTTGAAAGAGAATCCGTTAATAATGAAACATGGGTGACTTTAACATACACGGGAAATGAAACCACAAAAAAAATAAATAAAAACATTAACATAGCCTATACACCAAATACAACTTAAACAACATAATATACAATGGCATACAAGAACACAACAAATTGAATAATAAGGGAGTCTATAAACTAATATGTAAATATTGTAATAAATTTTATATAGGAAGGACGTGTAGAAACTTCAATACAATATATAAGGAACTCTCGAAAGATTTCATGTACCCGGATGGTAAATTAAATTATGCGAAACATTATTAATGCAGGTCACAGAATGAACACAATAGAAACCACTCTAACGATAGAAAACATTCCAGCAAAGATCAATATATTTGAAGACCTCGAAATTATAAAAGAAATAAACAACACCCTACTTCTTAATGAGAATGCACCTCAGTCGCTCAACCCGTTATACGAGATCGTCAAAACCAAGTCAGTTGCTACTAAAGACACATTGATTCTACAACGTCTTAACCAACAACAACTAGTAGCATATACGTACCCTGCTGATGAAAGGCATCTAGATAACATTTTAAATATAATATTTTAACACAGTAGAGGACGACGGCACCTGCCAAAAAGGTACATATTTTAAGTTTTTATCTCATGACTATTCACCTCAATGGAATTTGATATGAATTGTATTAGTATTAATTTAACCATGGCACCGGTTGCATCTTCGTTGCCTTCAAAGCTAAAAACGTAGATATCTGTTGACAGTACTTTAATCACCGATGGTTAAACAGTCCTCTGCCGAACTTGTAATAAACGTATTGGGTGTATGATGAAATCTCAAATTGAACAACATTTACGAAGCAATCTGCATATTAAAAATAAACGAGTTTCTTCAAAGAAACAGGTACTACTTACACAGTTGCAGAGACAGTCTATCTAATTGTGAATTTTACAAAGAACTGTGTATGGTGTTGGTTGCAGGGGACATACCCTGGAACAGACTTCAGGTACCTGAATTTAAACATTTCTTACAAAAATACTGCAACCGCAACATTCCCGACGAGTCCACTCTCAGGAAGAATTACTTGGATTCTTGTCATGTTGACATATTAGAAAAAATCAGGATTGACATAGGCAACTCACGATATGGATTTCTGCTGATGAGACGACGGATGCAGCAGGCCATTTCATCGCTAATATAATTGTGGGCAAGATGGACTCTGAAGCTGCATCAAAACCTTACTTAATTTATTGTAAACCTTTGGAGGTAACAAATAGTTCAACAATTGCTAGATTCATTAATGATGGACTTAGGGTACTATGGCTAGATGGCGTAAAAGAAGAGAGGATCCTACTGATGTACACAGATGCAGCTCCATACATGTTAAAATCGGGGAAATCGCTTACTGTATTTTACCCAAACTTTATGCATGTTACATGTACGGCTTATGCATTGCAACGAGTGGCATAGACAGTTAGACATGAATTCCCAGAAGTAAATACACTGATATCAGCAACGAAGAAGGTTTTCTTAAAATGTCCTTATCATGTAAAATGTTACAAGAAGTAGCTACCTGATGTACCTCTGCCTCCAGAGCCAGTGATAACAAGGTAACATGGATCGAAGCTGTAATTTTCTACAGTAAGCACTTTGAAGCTGTGAAGTCATTGATTGAGAACTTTTCTTCTGATCCTGCAGTGTGTGTGAGTTAGCATTCAACAGTTCTAAAATGCTCAATTCAGTTTCATACATCGCAAGTCACTTCAGCTGGCTTCCCAACAGTATCAAGAAACTGGAAACTTCAGGTATGCCTCCCCAAGAAACTGTAGAAATAATGGAAGATACAGTTCAAAAGGTAAGAGTTGTACCAGGTGATGTGGGTAGTGAAGTTTCCACTAAACTGCAGTCTGTGCTAAACAAGAACCCTGGATATCCAACTCTTGTTACTCTTTCTCGCTTATTAAGTGGTGAAAATGTAGAACTCCCTGAGAATATTATTCCTAGCACAATAATAATAATAATAATAATAATGATTTATTTTAGCTGGCAGAGTTAAGGCCATAAGGCCTTCTCTTCCACTCAACCAGCGAATAGTAAAATTATACAAAAATTACGTACATATTACAATTTTAACATATTAAAATACAGACTAAACAAAATACAATGATGATGGATCTAATACTAGCTAATGCTAACAAAAACATAGAATATATTAAAATTAAAATGATATAAAATAAAGTAAGTAGCTTCCTACAATGATTATTAATAGAATGCTCTATATATTTGTTTGTAGTTAATGTTTTCATTGTGTCGAACTTAAAGATATCAGTAATTTGGATTTAAATAATGATAGCGATTGACAGTCCCTGACCGGACTGGGAAGTGAGTTCCATGCTCTAGCCATAGATATTGTGTAAGATTCAGAGTACAGACAGGGTCCTGTGTTTGGTATCAAAAGTAAAGAAAGAGTCTTGTGATCTTGTTCCTAAATTGTGATGAGCCGATAAATGTTCAAAACGTGTTGTTAAATAAAGTTGGTAAATATGTGTGCAGAATTTGGAATAGTAAGGTATGTGAATGTAAAGTTCTTCTGTTCATTTAGGCGTAGCCATGATAAGGCCTGAAATGAAGGAGACACGTGGTCATAACGACGGAGATTGAATATAAATCGAATGCACGCATTATGAGCACGCTGTAGTCTGTCAGATAGATCAGTTGTCAGATTAGTCAGTAATATGTCGCAGTAGTCGAAGTGTGGGCATTATAAGAGTCTGTATAAAGTATTTGTTTTAATTTTGTAGGAAGGAAGTTTTTAAAACTATTAGGGAGTGAAGAATTGAGAACACTTTCTGCAGGTATTATTCACCTGGATTTTCCAGTCTAGGTGTTGGGGCCATATAGATACCCAGATTTTTTACTACTGAGCTGTAGGGGATATTTTGTCATTTAGGAGAATGGTAGGGATATTTTCGTAATTTATAATGCTTTGGATTCGCCGATGTCCTTATAATTATTGCACTGTGTCTTGTCAGTATTTAGATTAAGGGTCCATGTTTCTTCGACCATTGGGAAATTGAGTCTAGGTCACTATTTAATTGGTCTAGTGGTGTCATGTACATCGTCAGGATGGGAGTGAATGTAAATTTGCCAAATCGTCAGCGTATAGGGTGATATCGACAGTAGGTAAGTCTACTGGATATATCGTTAACATAGATAGAGAACAGAAGTGGTCCTAACACTGAACCTTGTTGGACGCCCACCCTTCAGTGATAGCCAGGATGAGGAAAGTTCTGCATTGAATACACATTGCTGGCGACCATGAAGATAGGATCCAAGCCAGTTAACAGCCATTGTTCCGAAAGATTCAGAGCGCGTAATTTTGCTATTTAATAGTCAGTGTCAACAGTGTCGAAAGCTTTACTGAAGTCCAAGAGTGTAAATAATTGTCATGTGGCCACTGTCCATTGCTTCACGCGCATCTTCGGTAACTTTAAGAAGTGCGGTTGCCGTACTATGGCCTGTCCTAAAACCTGATTGGTATGGGTCGAGTATGTTATGAGTGTTAAGGTAATCAGTTAATTGTCCATGAAACAATGCGCTCCAAGGCCTTAGATAGGACTGGGAGGAATGCTGATTGGTCTAAAAGTCGTTTGGTGTTTACAGGTAATTAATTTTAGGGATTGGTCTGACTATAGCTTTTTTCCAGAGTTCGGGGTAAGTTGAGGTCATAATTGAGGCATTAAATATATGGGTTACAGTTGGCAGTATGACATGGAGTATTTTCCTTTAAAAAGTCGATACTTATATTGTCTATACCTTGTGTTTTAGTTCTAATTGCGGTCCAGGATAGGTTTTAACGTCGATTGGCATTATATAGGAAAAGAAGAATTTTTCTCGGGAAGGAGTAGGTGTGGATAGGAGCTCATCTATAGTTTGTTGTTTGGTCGTGTGTTTATGGTAGTGTGGCATATGATGTGAAATGTTGTTTAGATCGTCCCGGGTATGTTAATGTCTCTCCTTTGGTTGTCGACTGCCGTAGGCCCATTGATCTAATACGTTTTCCACATATCACTTGCATTTGTGTTTGGATCAATGAGACTATGAGCATACCGCAACTTAGCGTTCCTAATGTTTTGATTCGTTTGTTTCTTAATGTCTTATATTGTCTTAAGTTAGCGTCACTTTTGTCCCGTCTATATTTTCGAAAGCAGCATCCCTCTCAGCCATCAGTAGTCGAATTTTCGTGGGACATCCAGGGAGCTGGGGATTTAGTAATTCGTCTAGTCTTCAACGGGGCATGTTTGTCGTAAAGTTCTAATATCATATTGTTAAATTTAAGCAATTTTTCGTCAATTGTGAATAGGGTCCAAATATCATGCCACGGCATGTCGATTAGCGTCTGCAATTAGAGCTTGCTGGTTAATATTTTTTAAATTTCGATACGTTAATAATTTAGGACGAGTCCTAGGACACTGGAGAGAGTATTCGATATATATGACGTCATGGGCTGATATGCCGGGGGCAGATATTTGGTCCGTAGTTTATAATTTTCTGTGAATTTGTCGTGGCTATGATGTCTATTAATGTATCAGTCGTCGATGTGTGATGAGTTGGTTGTAAAGGCAAGACATACATATTGCATGCGTGAAATAATGCCAGTAGTTCTGATGATGAAGATGAGGAAGAAAGTAAGTTAGAGTTAAAGTCGCCCATTACTATAACATGCTGATAATGCGGCCAGTAAACTTAATAAAGGTGTTTCTATGTCACTAAGATACTCTACTTTCGGAGGTTTGTACACCACACACAGGAGACATCTCTGTAAACTAGCTGAAATTTCAATGAAGAGGAATTCTGGTCGTGGCATTGTAATCAGGGGAGGAGTGAAGAATGACTTTGGGCTCTAAGTTCGATTTGATATACATCGCAACTCCCCCACCTCTTTTCCCTAGTTCTATCATTGCGACAGAGGGTGTTACCCGTCAATATCAACAAGTGAGGAGTGAAGGGAAGGTTTAAGCCATGACTCAGATATTAAGATCGCATGCAGAGAAATCTCGGAAAATAAATGTCGAATTTCATGAATGTGAGGCAGAATGCTTTGAGCATTAATATGGGCGATTTTAAGAGTCGTTGAACGAGGAGAAAAACATTCTTTTAGCAGGTAGGCAGTGGTGGGGTGAGAAGAATGTGAGGATTCATTGGCATTGTCATTTGAAGAAAGGATAGGAATTTGCCTGGGGGATGGTCGTCTTGAAAGCAGGTCAGGGACTTCAAATATTTGACTAAAACTTGGAAGAACAATTGTACCAACTTTTACAAATAATGAAAATTTTAACTGAATTAACACACTATTAGGAGCAGAGAAAAATAAATATTAGTAATAATAAAATCAATTGGACTATTATAAGAAAATAAAGTAAATGTTAACCTAATTAGCCTAGAGAAATTGCTATAGCTTAATTATTAATTTAAGAATTATTGAAAAGAAGTTGATATATATTAAAAATAAGATATAAAATAATTAAATAGTTTTTAAATTATATGATATAAATAAACAATACCCTATAATACGCTAAAGGCTTAAATTAACACAGGTCACTAGCACTGGTGATACGCTTTTTTGATTCACCCAACTTTAGCGAATAACAACACCGTCCAATGTCCAGACATTGCGTACACCAAACTTTTCAATAGTGTCTCTCAATAGTTGGTGGCGCATTCTTGTTAAGTCTTCTCGGATTGTTATACCTGATCCCTTGAGTTGTTTCTTATTTACGAACATCTCTCTTCTTTTGCGGTAACTAGTAAACTTTATAATAATAGGGCGCGGCCTATCTTCTCTTCGTACACCAACACGATGGCTCCTGTCAATGTCAGTAATATTGAGATCAACACCGATTTTCTGGGCTATTTCTATTGACTTAATGTCAGTGTCCTCCCCGGCCACTTCTTCAACCCGCCGAAAACACGTAAACACTGTCGTCTCTGATATTGCTCTAAGTCATCCACTTTTGTCTGTAAATTTCTTATCACACTATCTTTATCTTCGATTGATTTTTTAAGGTTTTCAATCACTATAGTGTTGTTTTCTATAGTTTTTTGAAGTTCCGCCACAACTTCGTTCTTAATCATTGTTGCCAACACCTGCAGCAACTGCTTGTCTTGGAGCGAGTCGGACAAGACGCGTTTTACCGTGTCTTCAATTGAGCAAGTAGATTTATTACTTCTTCCACCCATTATCATATACTATTGAAAACACGAAATAAATTTCACTAAACTATTAACTAACACTGAAAATAAACTTATAGATATGTTTCACTGACCCAACTGTTGTTTACACCTGCGAAAAAATCGAAAAAGCCAGGAGCGCTGTTGAAGGCTTTAGCAGCTGTCCGCCATTAATTACTCTCACAATCACTCTCTATAAAATATGCACGTTGACTTCTTGCAAAGTTGAGCTATCTTTTTCAATTTACAAATACATATTGTCAGGCAGAAGACTGTGCATGATAACAGAACATTTGGAAAAGTATATTATAATTAGGGGAATGGGAATCAACATTAATGACCGTTTACTGCACAATTTATTATTCGCTGATGACCAGATTATAATAAGACAAGATGAAGAAGATATAGAATATATGATTAGAAAGTTGATAGATGCATTTGAGGTAAGTGGACTGAAGATAAATTATATCAAAACAGAATATATGGCAATCAGAGGAAATTCAGAAGACCTACAAATAAATAATATGATATCAATACTAGGGAAATTCATATCAAATTCCGTTGAGGTGATGTCATATGATGAAAGTTAAAAATTAAATTGTTCCTGTTAGTAGGTGCCATCGTCCTCAACTTTGTTAATATATACAATATATTAAAAAAGTTGAGGACGACGGCACCTACCAACAGGTACAATTTAATGTTTAACTTTCATCGTATATACAATATACAATATATTAACAAAGTTGAGGACGATGGCACCTACCAACAGGTACAATTTAATTTTTAACTTTCATCATATAATATGATAATTAAACGTGTTGAAGAATTTAGATATCTTGGATCTATAATAGATAAATCTGGTACTTGTGAAAAAGATATTAATAACAGAGTAAATTGTGCAAGGAAGGCAATTAGATCCCTGAATGTTATTTTATAGAATATAAATTTGACCAGAAAAACAAAACAAAAAAAAGAGATTATACAGACAATAATAGAAAGTATACTTACATATGGATCAGAAAGCTGGAAAATAAATGAAAGGATGCAGAAAAGAATCTTGGCAACAGACGACTGGATTATGGAGAAGTATGAGACTATCCAAGCTATAACATATTCGAAATACATATATCAGACAAGAAATGGATGCACAAGAAACTGTTATCGAAAGGATAACAAAGAGAGCTTTGCAGTGGTATGGACATGTACAACAGATGTCAGAAGACCAGTGGCCTATACATGTGTTAGATTGGATGGTACCAGGCAGAAGGAATGAGGGAATATTTGATGTCATGATGAAGAGGAGTATGGAAGAGGGACAATGGGAAGATAGGAATCTCTGGAAATCAGGAATCAAGGGCGAACTGCTGTAAAGTGGAAAGCCTGTATTAAGTAAGTATATTATAATTAATTGTGGACACCGATCTCCAACGTGGCTTAAATACTTGAATGGTTGACACTCGTACTTCAGTACTGTACTTTGTAGCAGAAGTGGATTGATTAAAAATTAACATAGGTATTTGACTATGTGGACTTATTTTTTATAGCAAAGAAATATGGAATTGGATTTTACATATAACTGCTTTATTGCATATTTATTTATATATTTCACAATATTTGGTTACATATTTATGTACATATTTCTTAATTTGATATTACATAAAATCCGGACCCTATTTATAATTAATACTTTTAACTTCAATAACATTCTTAATATATATATGACTATACTATCGGATTTGTTGATTTCACATTGTTTTATCATTTTTATAGGCATCCAATTTGAATCCCATAATATAATTTTTCCAGCATTCAGATAAAACTATTATTTTGTTTTAATAATACGTACAATAAGAAGTAACATTAAGAGGTTTTATTTAATAATTAAGATATTTGGTCTGTGTATTCTTACCTCTTATGGTTGTTTTTGTTGAAGATATGTTTCAAGAATCTGAGCCCCATCTTCAGTGATCGCAGAAGTCTTGAAACATATGTTCAACAAAAACAACCATAAAATGTAAGAATACACAGACCAAATACCTAAATTACTATTATTTCATATTTAAATGTGGCCAATTTCAATAGCAAACATATTTCATTAATTTTTATTTATATGGAATAATTTTAAGTTAATGTATTTAAATTTATTAACATAATTATCTTTGAGTATGGAGTCTGGCTATTGCTTTGAGTAAAACGAGTAATATGTGTCTCCATTGGTCGGACTACCAACACGATGCAGGGAAAGCTTCGCAATGAGGCTGTCAATTCAAAGTCTACAAGCTACTTCCTCCCTAATAGGAGGACTGCCCCCGTCCGCCCTAAGCTGTTGGAGTCTTTCTCCTTGTTACCCCAGAGATGAACCTCCATATTTAATCCCCTGGAGGAAAGATGCTTCTTCTGCTCTTTAAACCTCATTGATAGTTTATAGCTTCCATCTTGCATGGAGGCCGTTGAAGTCTTCGCACGTATTCTTGTGCACGGGAGATTCATTATACCCTGAATCACTGGGTCCTCAACAAAACTTAGTCATCATATATGATGTCCACCCCTGCGACTTGGACGTGCCGGCTGAGAATTATCTATGTATACACAGTTATGACATATATGCCTGCACTGCATATCATGGACCAGGTTAGTAGCCTTGTATGATGCCAAAGCTAGGGGCTTTTATGAGATTTTATAAGATCTTGGCAGTCCCACTCCTAACATTTGGAAGTGAAAACTGGACATTAAATATCGTCATCATCATAATCATGAACAAATTCGTTTTAGGCCATGTGGCCTGTACGGTAAACCTAGCGAAGGTGGTCTTGATCTTTCCACCGATGTTTTGGTCTTCCTTGGTCCCTATGTCCAGTTGGGGTATATTGGAATGCCAATTTTGGAAGTCTATTTCTTGCCATTCTCCTCAGATGATTTTTCCATTCTTGTTGGTATCTTTGTATATCTTCATTTAAACTTGTTACTCCAAGTTTTCCTCTGATAATAGTGTTCCTTTGGTGATCCAGTCTATTAACTCCTAACAATGATCGTAAGAAGCGCATTTGGCTTACTTGAAGTTTATGAGAGTTTATTCTTCTTCTTCTTCTTCTTCCGAATGCAGTATTGGGTGATGATGCCCGTTCTGCGACTACAAAAACTGATCTTTCCATCGGTTGAAGGGTCTTCCGAGGTCTCTTTTCCTTTAGGGTTGAGGTGGTAAATCATCTTTGGTAAACGGGAATTTGACATTCTCTGGACGTGTTGGAACCATTTAATCTGATAATTTTGTATATGTTCAACCATTTCCCTAATATTCCACTGCATCCTTATCTCATCACTTTTCATTCTATCCCTTAATGTTACTCCAGTTAGTGATCGGAGGAATCTCATTTGTGAACTATTAATGCGGGATTTATCTTTTGCTCGAAGTGTCCAGCATTCACTTCCGTATAGTAGAGCAGGTTTGGCTATGGCATTATGAAATCTCAATTGGATTTCTTTCCTCATTTGTTTTCCAAAATTTCTCCTAATTATACCATTTAATCTGTTATATTTTTCTAAATTTGTTTCCACATCTTTTTGATTATGAAACTGTGATATATTATTACCTAAATAATTATGAGAGTTTCCTTTATTTAAAATTCAAATTTCACTTCCGTATTTTAGAGCAGCTTTTGATGTGATGTTATGTAATCTTAGTTTTGTCTCTGTCCTCATCTGTTTACCAAAATGTCTTCGTATTACCCCATTAATTTTATTATATTTTTGTAATTTTGAATCAATGTCACTCTTATACTCTGCAAATACACTTCCTAAGTAAGAGAAATCTGACACTTGTTCTATAATTTTTCCATCAATCTCAATTTAACCTTTGTATGTTTTTTCCACACATTGCCATTGTTTTGGATTTTGAAGTGAAAATTTTCATATTATATTTGCTGGCAATTTTGAATAATTGATGCACTGCTATTTGTAAGATATCTTCGGAATCTGATAATATTATTTGATCATCAGGATATAATATTGTTTGAATTATTTTATTCCTAGTTATTGAAATTCCACTATTTACTGTTTGTTTCCATTCTTGCACTATTCTGTTAATATATACATTAAATAAGAGTGGAGATAGTCCACATCCTTGTTGAACACATTTGCTTGTGTCTATGTGTTCTGTTATTTCTCCATCTGGTAATTTAATTTTGATTTTAGATGGACATTAAATAAATTTGGGAAAAGGAAGATAGAAACGGCAGAAATGTGTTTCTTAAGAAGCATAGCAGGACACACTTTAAGGGATCATATCCGCAATACCGACATTAGAGAACAATTACATATATATATGAATTAGCAAATAAATTGACAGACAACAAATTAAAATGGTTTCAACATATAAATGAGAAGCTGAGAACCAGAAGGGACCAAAACACAGAAACAAAGTTTTGAGGAAATTAGATATTTGTGAAACTGAAATTCTAACTTTATTCTCTAGTGTCTGGACTTTTATTTGCTTTTGGCTGTACTCTATATATTCCAAATGATATGTAAAAAAATATGTACCCAATTGATATTATAAAACTTTTAAGATATTAAGATATATTTATGTACAAATGTAATTTTTTTTCAGAGAATAGGAACACACAATACAATATTTTCATTTTTTTTACTAATTTATTCTGTTTTAATAATAATGCACACAATCTAGAACTGCACTGAAAACACTGAAAAGTGTTCACTCTATAATTTCATAGTTTTTATCTTTATTATGATTCTCATTTGTTGTACAGTCAGACTTAAGATTCAGAAAAAACTGCTTTTCTGTTTCAAGCATGTAAGGCAGTAGTTTCATCATATCTCTGTGCTTCAAAACTTATTGTAGCTACCCAAATGTCTTACGATGCTGGGTGGGCACCAGTCCCATACTGGCTGAAATTCCATGAGAAAATTTCTTCCCCCTATGGAGACCCGAACCAGCGCAAGTCCTGCGCTTCCATTTGAGAAACTTCATTATCAAATCACAATGAATAACAAATAAGTATGCCAAAATTAACACAGATTACCCATTCCTATCCCATGTTTTATTTACGGAAACTAAGCTAGATTGCATTATTTATTGCATATCTAATGCATAAAATTGATATCTATTAGTTAACAAGTTCACCATATTGCATTTGTGTGCCCAGTAGTATAATTTAAAAATACCTATTATAATGTTAGTGTGGTACTATGTACTAACAAGTGAGCAACAGAGAGCAAAACAACTCAGCTTGTGCTTTGGGCCCATATAGAATTGAAAGTCAGGTGAAATGGCAGAACACCATTTTATAAATCCTTCATATGTACAGTTAGGACTAAAGCACAGCCACAGCTAGTTCACCATATGAACCACAGATATCAGGAATATGCATACAAGCTAAAATCTCAAATTTGACCATGGTGTGCTTTAGGCCCTTGTGGTTTTGGGCGCCTCAAATAGAATGGACACATCTCGTCTATCAAAACAGGCTTTACAATATATTCCAAGAGGTCAACATTCCATGACCAGATGGGAGGATATGATTTGATTCAGCACAGGCTTATAGCCTAACCTTGAAGTCGTAGAAGAATATAACTATCTAAATAATTGATGTTATATTGAATGTTGGTTCAATATATTGAAATTAAAATCCTGAGAAGTAAATGAAAAAATGGTCTTTAGCCATTATTGTTAAATGTAATTATATGATTTGAATTGTGTGCACTTTTACATGTCTTTTTACATTAAGTTTTTTAGGTTGTCTTCTTCTTCTTCATCATTCAGGGATTAAGCCTGTTGGCTCGTTCCAGTTTCATGAAAGCTGGAATTGTTAAAATTGTTCAGACCATCTTCTGCGTGGGCGTCCAAAATTTCTCCTTCCATATGTTTTATAATTTAGTAATAATTTTGGAAATCTTTCTTCTGGTATTCTATCAAAATGTTCTTTCCAGGTGCTTCTATATAATTATTTGATCTGTAAGTTTGAAAATATTGAGTTTCTTTCTTATACCTTCATTTATTTTCTTACCCAGCAGAGTATATCCTGCTATATTTCTTAAAAATCTCATCTCAACTGCTTCCAATCTTTGTTCTTGTCTTTAAGTGATCATCAAAAATTCTGATCCATACATCAATACAGGAACAGCCATTACTTTATATATTTCATTTTTGTATCTTAGGTTGTTCTAATCATAAATTCTTATAATTGGTGATTCTTCATTTTTCCTCATAAGTATTTTGCAATCTTATGACCAAATACATTTATAACCTTTTTATTTTCCTACTATTCTAGCTTTATTGAAAAGATTTCTCAAGAAATTTTTTAAGTGCTCACCTAAAGTTATCAAAATTATTATAAACAAGTTTAGAACTTATATCAAATTTACTTTCATCTTTCTTGCTTTGTGATTTGAATTTAGCAAAGAAAACATCTTTACATGTTTTTTTTTGTTTAATTTTATGACAATAGGTCTAATTTTATCTGGTTTTGCAGTAAGCCTATGTGTGGTTGACACATCATTAATAATTTCCTCAGCATCAATCACATTTGAAACAGATTTTATTAAATCACTAACCACTTCACCTCTTGTTTTTTGAACACCATTAAGAATTAAGTTGTCACATTTTGAGTATTGTTCCAGTTCTTGAATTCTGCAGAATAACTCGTCTCGCTTGAGGAAACTTTTCCTTTTTTAAGATGCTTTATCTTCTCATTGGCCTCACTGAGTTGACAGATGACATTGTCGAATTTTGAAGTCATGAAGTCTATGGATTCTTTTATTTCCTTTATTTGAAACAAGATAACTTCACTAAATTTGTCAATTAATCATTTAATATATTTGTTAATTAGTGGATCAATTTTCTCATTTTCTATTTTGTTATTAAAGATACTAACCGTTTGTCCCTTGTTGCATTGAAGATCATATTTTCAGTTATTGTGTTTGAACCATTTTTTGAATTATTAATTTTTGTAATTGCTTTCTTCGTATTACTTGTTCTTGGTTTTCTTTGATAACCCACTATTACAATTATGCAACTAATGTAGAGTGCTACCAGAACACGTCCTTCTCGTTCGCTCTGAACAATCAGAATGAAATTATTTTAGTAATTTTAATATAATTGTCATACTCATCTTTTGCTTTTAAATTTGTGACATTATCATCTTCAATACAGGTATAAGGCCTGTTGGTCTGCTACAACATCAATGATGGATATTTTATCTATCTCTTGTTTGAAATAGCTCAAATATCTCTTTCCATGTGGACAATAGTGAAAGCACGGCTTTTAGGATTCTGTCAATGGACATTATTATTGTTATTATTTTATTAAATTATCATTTTATTATTATTACTGTTATTAATATTACTATCATCAACATCAACACTAAAAACTAGATGTTAAAGGAAATACCATGTTATATTAATCACAGATCATGAAACTACCTATTAAGATTTTATAACCAAAATACTCATGATTATGTGGTTTTATAGATATTGTCTCATAAGTAATGCCCTTTTTTAAACTAAATTTTATTTTGAATATTTTTTTAGAAAAAATGATTTCTTCAAAGCAGAAACCATCAGATTCCACAGACTTGAGCCATCTGTCAGCGAGGTTTACTACCCCGCGACAGTACCAGTTTCTGGTTTTTTATGTCGAGAATTTGTTGTTAACCACTGTCACAGCTTCAATTATTTAAAGGTTTTTGAAATTTCAGACAAGAGATGGGCCATGGAACAAAACAGATACTCGTATTATTCTGAAGGTGCAATATCAGGACTATATGCTGGGTGTGGTAGCAGTTCAATTCCTCCCAATTCCTGAATTTTTGTTATGATTGTTCGTGCAGTATGGGGTCCAGATCAGTTAGAATCCATGACCCTCAAAATTTAATGATGTCATTTCAATTTTTGAGAATAAAGATTCACATCGATTGCATCTCCGTTTGGAACAGACTCCCAATGAACCTTCAAAATTCCACCAGCCACATAACACTACATTAAAATAAAATAAGTTGAGCATCTTACCTCATTTTCATTTTAAGACGTGTTTCAAAACATCTCTGTTTTACCTTTAGCTTGTGCTTACTCAGCTCGACCAGACTCGGGACAAGTTGAAGATAGAACAGAGATGTTTTGAAACGCGTATCCTAAAAGAAATAGATATGATGTAAGATGACAACAGACTCAACTTATTTATTAAGAAGAACCTCATAATGTTATTTCCTAGTGTAATTTCACAACTACATTAAATGCCGACAATATTTATGAGACAACCTAATAACTTCCTGTTTTATAAGTACGTTCCATTTTTTCAACCATGTTGGTCTTTATTATCCCTTTTTTGACAATATTTGACATCCATCCATCCATCCCAAAGGCAGGTCCTTCCCTGCAATCATAGCATTGTCATGTTATGCGTGCAGCTTTACTAGGGAATTGTAGGTGTGGTAGCTTCCCGTTGCTTTCCACACCGGTGAAGGATGATGATGATGATGATGATGATAATGATAAGGATGATGATTATAGCCATATGATTTCAGGGACCATTTGGGCCTTAATGTTTACCTGACATTTGACTTACAGGTGAGGAAAAACCCCGATAAAAACCTCACCCAGAAAAACTGCCCCGACCGGGGATCGAACCCGGGCCCGCTGCATGACAAGGCAGCACGCTAAATATTTGACATATATCTCAATAATTTACATTATTTTATTATCCATCCATCCATAGTAATTCTGCCCGAGGGCAGGTCTTTCTCTGCAATCATAGCATGTTTATGCTATGCTTTACAGCTTTACTAGGGAATTGTAGGTGTGGTAACTTCCCGTTGCTTTCCACACCGGTGAAGGATGAAGGATGATGATGATAATGATAAAG
Organism: Diploptera punctata; assembly: GCA_030220185.1. Lineage (NCBI taxonomy): Eukaryota > Metazoa > Arthropoda > Insecta > Blattodea > Blaberidae > Diploptera > Diploptera punctata. The sequence continues at coordinate 187,076 of JASPKZ010005678.1, read as the reverse complement.
ATGATGATGATGGCCATATGATTTCAGGGACCGTTTGGGCCTTAAAGTTTTCCTAACATTTGTCCTACAGGTGAGGAAAAACCCCGATAAAAACCTCACCCAGAAAAACTGATCCGACCGGGGATTGAAACCGGGCCCGCTGCGTGACAAGGCAACACGCTACCTCGACACCACAGCGGTGGACTTATTTTATTATCTAATATATAAAAATGAATGTTTGTTTGTTTGTATGTTTGTTTTTTTTTCGTACTTTATGCGCGGCCATACCGTTGATACGATTATGATGGGTTTTTTTTTTGCAAATTATTCATGCGATACCCGGGATGAACATAGGCTATAAGAGAGTTGTGATATAGAACCCCTTCATCCCTAAAAATCAGCCTTTGTAGTGAAAAATGTGATAAAGTCCCTATTTTGATTCTTAAATGGCTTATACTGCCTAAGCCATAACTAATACACCAAATTAATGTACACAGAATTGAATATCTCAAAAAACTCTACAAAAAAGTCCGCGACAGCAATGTTTATATTTTACGGATAACTCACAATAACCATTTTTGTCTTTTTTGATTCCAAGAAGATCGGGATAAGTAGATTCCCAGGCAAGCGTGCTCTGCCATTCCGTTCATCCGATTGAGATGGGGCTTTTTTTATGCTTAAATGGCTTTCGCTGCCTAAACCATAACAAACACACAAATTAATGTACACAGAATTGAATATCCCAAAAAACTCTACAACAAAGTGTGCGACAGCATATGTTTATCTTCTATGGATAACTCACAGTAACCATTTTTGTCTTTCATTGATGCCAAGAAGATCGAGATAAGTAGATTCCCGGGCAAGTATAACAGCGCACAGCTGGTGGTAAAAGCACATTAACATTTATTTGGGAGTAGCAGCGCACACCAGGTATTAGCTAGTACAGATATAAAAATGACAAATTTATATAAAGATTATAAAAAGAGTCAGTCTTGTAAAACTCGTTAAGTGCAGTGATTTTGAGTTCAAAATCAAAACCAAGTATTCTCCATTGGTTTTTGTTGATGTAGAATGATCAGTTTACTTGTACAAAGACATTGAACAATCAAAGAGACATAACCTAACCTACAAACATATAGAGATGTTGAATATGATTAATCATAATTCTTTGTAAATATAGTGAAGTGAAAGTTCATGGGTTCCTCTTCTATTTTCCTTATATCCCTTTTTAAAGTTTTTTTTTTAATGTGCCCCTTTTTTGTCTTTTTTTTAATTAACACTTTTCTGTTTAAAATCTTGTCTCTAATCATCACTAATTTTCACAGCTTACAGTGTTCCGTCCATTCTTCATTTCTCTTGACCTCCCGTATTCTGTTCTTCGAGATGAAGTTGTTTCTATTCCTATTGTGATTTTCAACTACATGACACAAGATGTGATAGCAGATGTCATCTTAGAAAATGAACAATTACAAAATTTTGAATTTGCTGAAATATCTGATGATTTGAGTGAACAAACAAGTGAGTCATACAATATATATATGTTATAATTAAATGTTTAACATTGAACAATGCAAGCTTAATATGGTATGATAAGAAAAATAAATGCCTGGACGGGATTCGAACCCGGAACTGTACAGACTCAGAGTTCCGGGTTCGAATCCCGTCCATTTTTCTTATCATACCACTATATTAAAATAATATATAATGGGACATTGATTATCCAAACTAATTGGGACAAGGTTAGGGATGCAAACTCGATGTTTATGTTTTTAAAATATCGATGTATCGTTCATAAATATCGATGTTTTATGAACGATATCTTATCATGCCTAGCACCATCTATTATATTATTTTTTCTGCTCGTTCACTTTCTCAGCCAAAAACAGATGCTTTAAAGATGTGGAATGTCATGAAAATTTTATTTCCTGGGCTTTATAAACTGGCAATGACGTATTTACCTATCATAGCAATGTCGGTGTCCAGTGAGCGACTGTTTTCAGAATGATTATCCAAGAAAGAAACCGCTTACTAGGCATAATATTGTCAAAATTGTTTTTAAATTCCGTTTTGCAAAATAAATAAAATTAATCAACATTCTTTTGTGTTTTTTGTTTTCCCAAAAAATCGAAAAAACATCGATATATCGTTCATATACATCGATGTTTTGGACACCGATATTTTAATTTTGAAAACATCAATATTCTAACATCAATGTTTTTATGAGCGATGTTGCATCCCTAGACTAGGTATAGTTCGGATTCAATGAATGGAAGAGTCATTTCTTATCTTACCCCATACTTTATATTTTTTTTAACACGGGAACTGCAATTTCCTTATCGTCAGCCGATATTATTACTCATAATGTTATTTCCCATATTTAATTTATGAATATAGTTTGGATACTCAATTATTCAAATAAATGAACACAACAATTGCAGAATGCATAAAATATGTATAAGAGTTTTATTTAAGGTAATGTTCTCTTAAAATAAACACATAAAAGATGTTGTACTTAATGATAACAGTGACATATTACAGGACAATTAACCACTTAAACTTCTTCAAACTGAAAATGAAACAGTTCATATTTATTAAGTCATTCAGGGCTATTATCTGTCAATGCACCATTAGTTTTTTTTACTACAAACAGTTGGGTTTTTCTCCAAACAACATTTTGAGTGAGAGAATTTTAAGTATTTGTGGTAGCTAATGTGAAAGTTAACTGAAGTGAGATCACTGCACTGACAGAAACAAAGCGTACAAGGAAAAGCCTTGCAATAGAGTGTATGTAGTCACTGTTAATCATGTTAGCTGGGATCTTCCTCAGCGTGTTACAAAAGAAAATAATTACATTCTGTTTTGTGTGTATACTGATACCCAATTAAAAAATTAATTAGAGGAAATGTTCGTTTGAATATTTAACATTTTGGATGATTGATATATGGGTACTCGATGTCCCACTGTAATATAATGATATGATCCATATATAATTCTGTAGTCTTTCATGGCTGATTCTTAAAAAGTCTTCCAAACTGAATAATTATGGTCAAGTATTAAGACTCGACATTTCATCTGCTGCTTCATAGATATCCTTAGGATGTCTACCACAGCAGTAAACGAAATGTCAGATTTTAACAATACTGGAACAAGATTTTCAAAATCAATATGAACTTTTGCTAGAATGTTATTAAGATTAACTCTTAAGGTTAATTTTGAATCATGCTCAATGCAAACGACAACTGGGCTTTAAAGGGTCCCTTTCAAGCCCAGTTGTCATTTCGGTGAGCATGATTTAAAATTTGTTTTAATAATAATAATAATTATTGTACATGAATATAACGTTATGTCAGTTTTTAAAAATACATTTAATTTCAGCAGATTTTTCTGCAAAGTGTAAATGTATTTGAATTCAATTTTTTTATTATAAAAACCTAAAAAAAATATTCTGAAGGATAATAAAAGTCCATCATGCAGGAACTGTGTAAACTAACTGAATTCCTCAGCAAGTCGAATTTATGATTTAATTTTACTAGTTTACAGAATGTATTTTTCTTTTGTTTATTAAATTAATTTTACCCAGTTTCATTGCGAGGAAACACAAATTGCGGCCACTACAGCAATTTCCAAATTTTGAGTTCCAGATAAATATTAACTCCTGTTGGTGCAATTTTTCTGGTTTATTAATACAGGGTTCCCACAAATGCTGTTTCGGGTTTCTAACACATGTAATTTGATATGATGACCTTGAAGAAGATTTTCGGGCTGTAGGCCGTGGTCGTGAGGTTTGTAGATCCCCGATGTTTTGCCAGAGACTGCATCTGGCATCCTCAATCCTCGAAAATCTTCTTGAAGATCATCATAGCAACTTCGGCTGTGAAAGTCTACGTCAATACACGGTAATTTGTGATTAAATAATCTTATAAACATGAAACTAGAACTAATGGAAAGAGAACTCGAAACGTTTTGGTTATAGTATCACAGTTGGCAACAATGACGTATAATTACATACAACATTGCGTATTGTTGAAAGAGAGAAAATGGGTGGTATATAGGATAAGCGAGCGTTCTGTGTTCTCGATTATCATATTCATCAATCTGTAATTGTTGTTCAACGACATTTTCAAACAAGATTTGGTGAAGTTCCACCCAGTGGTCCCTTCACTTCGTAAGTGGTACTCTTATTTTACGACACGAGGGTGCATCTGTAGGAAGAAATCTTCTGGACGCCCGGCTGTAAGTGAGGCAACTGTAGACCGGATTCGTGAATCTTTTACACGTAGTCCTCGAAAATCAACCATTGCAGCTAGTAGGGAGCTGCAGATCCCTAAATCCACCATATGGAAAGTTATGAGTAAACGTTTTAAATTTCATCCATACCGATTGCAGATGTTGCAGTTCTTAAAGGAAGAAGATAAAATGGTGTGTCGTACTTTCTGCGAGAATATGCAGACTCTCATGGAAACTGATGGATTTTTCGAATCCATAGTGCTTAGTGACGAGTGCACCTTCCATCTTTCAGGTAAAGTGAACAAACATAACGTTAAAATCTGGGGGTCGGAAAAACCCAATACCTATGTGCAGCATGTCGGCGACTCTCCTAAAATGAACGTATTCTGCGCTTTAAGCCTGCAGAAAGTGTACGGCCGTTCTTCTTTATAGAGAAAACAATTGGGGGATGTGAGTACCTGGATATGCTACAACAATGGCCCCTGCCTCAGCTGGAACAGGAAATGCTCAACGTGATCTTTCAACAGGACGGCGCACCGACTCATTTTTATAATAAAGTCAGATTGGAGGTCAACACCAGACTACCGAACCGATGGATTGGCCGTGTTAGTATGACGATGAAGAACTTCTTCCTTGGCCTCCGCGTTTGGCAGACCTCACACTCCTTGACTTCTTTTTGTGGGATTATGTCAAAGGTTTTGTGTACAAGCCACCTCTTCTGCAGACCGTCCTTCATCTAAGAGGGCGCATCACAGCAGCCATCAAAACAGTTGACCATTATATGCTAGAACGTTCCTGGGCGGAAATGGACTACAGGGTTGATGTGTGTCGTGTTACCGGCGGAGCTCACATTGAACATCTGTAAGATACTGTAACCAAAACGTTTTGAGTTTCTCTTTCCATTAGTACTAGTTTCATGTTTGTAAGTTCATTTAAACACAAGTTACACGTGTTCGAAACCCGAAAAAGCATTTGTGGGAACCCTGTATGTCTTACTTTTGGTAATTAATAAGAATTAATTTTTGGAAGAATAAAAATACAGCTGCTAGAACATTTTTTTTTACTTCAGTTTTATTTTGAGATGCTTCAACATCTTTGTTCAAATTGCATCTATTCTTGGGTTATATATTAATAGACTATATAGGCTATTAATAAATTAAATAGAGTCCGATTTAACACCTCACCTCATAATTGTAGATTTCTTGAAGACTAGTTTGATACATCTTCATATCATTTCAGTTCTAGCTAACTGTTGAATTGTTGATTGGTGAACCTGTAGGTTGCTTTCTGCTCCCTGTGTTGGCTGACTGATGAACTTCTAAATTAAATATTTTATGTAGCCATGTCTATTGTTAAATGTATTCATATTCAAGTTTAGTCTACTTCTTGTTTATGTTTTGTATGCAGATATACTGAATATAAATTTTAAGTGAAATATGAAAAGAAGATTAAGGATGAAATGGATCATGGTAATGACATATCATACAAACATTTGTCTTGAATGCTGATGAAAGCTATGATAAAATCTCATTGTGGTTGGACGATTCAGGTTTTGAACTTGGGACATCCCAAGTAAGAGTCTGAAATCTAACTCAAATAATTCAATGCTAGAGCATTGAAAATCTTCTCACTAATATTTCAGCTTTCAGATTAACCCCACTCTTAATAGTATGACTTTGTTATTTAAACAAATGTATACTGCTGTACACTATAAACAAAAAAAAAAAAAAGGGGGAAAAAAAGGAATATAGGTTAACCTTGGAAGAGATAGCATGAATATCTACTTTGAGATGGAATGGGCTGAAGACCTATTCTTAATGTCGATGATAATATTTTTTCCTATTCAATTGTATATATTGATTTCTTGTGAGAGAACAAACACTAAAGCAATTTTTAAATTTCGACTTCCTGGTACAACCCCCTCCCCCTCGCTCCTTATGGTTGGATTTGGCTGAGTTTTGGAGAATACCTTTCTTGTTTTATTTCAGTGGGATATACTGGTTTTCTTTCCAAAAAATCAAAAATAATGACTGCTATAGCAACTTTTAAATTTTTGCTTCAGGTGAACCTTGAACTCCTATTGATCAAAATTTTCTAGTTAATCAACTCAACCTTACTTTTAGCGAATTTCAAATCAATGTAGCTTGTTCTCATGAAAATATATATTTTTAAAGTTTTACAAACCTTCACTGATTCTATCTAGTAGACAATGAAAATGACCATGTCAAAAATGTATATGTCTGTTAATGCTCTAGCAGCTGCAGTTTTTGTTTTATTTGAACCAAACTTCCCTATTAATTAAAAAAGGAAGGTCAAGTTCATTAAATGTTCACACAGAACAGGATATTGAAGAGGACAATTTACTGACAGCAGAAATGATAATCACAGAACCAAGTGCATTAGAGGTTGACATGATGATAGACAAATTTAAGATGTATAAAGCATCAGGTTCAGATGGGATCACAGCAGAACTGGTAATATCAGGGGAAGAAAAATTGATGGACAAGATACATTGGTTACTACTTAGTACGATTTGGGAAAAAGAAGCTCTTCCAAATGAATGGAAATTATCAATTATTGTACCAATCTGTAAGAAAAGATATAAAACTGATTACAACAATTACATGTGTATCTCATTACTTTCAACTTCGTTCAAAATTCTAACAAATATATTAATAAGCAGACTTACTCCCTATATTGATGATGTTCTAGGAGATCATCAATGTGTATTTAGAAGAAACAGGTCTTCAACAGATCAGATTTTTAGTATAAGACAAATTTTAGAAAAGAAATGGAAGTATAATGGCACTGTACATCAACTATATGTAGACTTCAAAAAGGCATATGATTCTATTAAGAGCAAGAAGTTATATAGTAATCCTTCTGGAGTTCGGAATTCCTAAAAAGTTATTTAGACTTATATGAATGTGTCTAAATGGGTGCATATAGGTAAACAGTTTTCAGATACTTTTGAAATTCACAATTGTTTAAAGCAAGGTGATGCACTATCTCCTCTACTATTCAATTTTGTACTAGAGCATGCCATCAAAACATTGGAGAATGAAGATGACCTACAACTCAATGGTATTAATTGGTTGTTAGTGTATGCTGATGTAGTATTATTGAGTGATAATAATAAAAAAATAACAAGCACACTCTGTTGAGTAACACTACAAAATTGGGACTGCAAGTTAAAATCAATAAAACTAAATGTTCACACATATAAATGCATTATATAATGGAAATGGACAACTAATGACAAGTAAGGGGAAATTTTGAAGAAGTGGCTAAATTCAAATATTTAGGAACAATAATTACAAATAGGAATGAGATGCACAAATAAATTAAACATAAGCTCAATTCTGGAAATATATGCTATACATTACAGGTAATGTTGTCATCCCAACTCCTTTCAAAAAATGTTAAACTGAAAATATATAAAACTGTTAATCTCCCAGTTATATTATATGGATGTGAAACATGGGCTCTTACTTTAAGGGTGGAAAGAAGATTACAAGTATTTGAGAATAAAGTTCTTAGAATAATTGTTGGGCCAAAATGAGATGTACAGACAGGCAAATGGAGAAAACTACAAAATAGTGAGCTTCATGATATGTATAGGAAGCCAGATATAATAAGAACAGTTAAAATAGATACATATAGACAAAAATGGAGGCAACACATAGACAGAATGAATGAAGATAGATATCCAAAACAAATAACAAAATACAAACCTAAAGGCGCCCGAGATGTGGGCAGACCTAGAAAGAGATGGGCTGAAGTCAGAACGGGTCAACAGACCTAATCCATGAATGCAGATGATGATGATGATGATAAAGTTTCATAGACTGCAATGGACAAGATGTGGCATGAATGGGGATTAAAAGAGGTGCACGCAAGCTTCTTGTAGGAAAACCAGAAGGAAAATGCCCTGTTGGTAGACCAAGAATGAAGTAGGAGAATAACATGATCCATGATTTGAGGGAAGTAGATTATACAGGGGATGATTGGAAAATATTAGCTCAGGATAGGAATGTATGGAGAGCTTATGTCTGCAAGGCCCTGAACCTATGGGTTCGATAGAGCCAGTTATTTATTTAATTAGTTAAGGTCAAGTTCATTAACCATCAAAATTAGACCTGAAACAATAATGTAAAAATCGCTCTAGCTGTCAAATTTTTATATTCTTTGCAACGAAACTCAGTATATTCTATTGAAATAAATGAGAAGGTTCTATCCAAAATCAGTGAAATCTGATCATTAGAAGTCAGAGTTGACCTGAAATACAAAATTAAAATAATTGTTTTAGTTGCTGTCATGTTTCCTTCATTTCGAGATATTTGTAGACCATGAATTTTAATTAACCCTTAAATTGGCAATGTATCCTATAAGGTACATTGGTTTATTTTTATTTAATAATTTTAATAAAGTAATGGAAAAATGAATAAAAAAATATTTAAATATGTGTCAAAATGTACAAGAATATGCAATAGGTAATAACTTATGGTTATGCATGATTTGTTTTTACTGTGGTCTGACACATTTAAATAAGAAATTCAGTTCTCCAATTTAAGGGTTAACAAAAGAAAGATTATATTCCATAAACGAGCAATATCAGTCTATAACTTTTACTTACTGTAGAATTTGCTTAGTTTACACAGTTCCTGCATGTCAGACTTTTCTTAAGTGAATGCTATATGCCAGATTTGTTTCCATAAAAGCAAAATACAAGAAAAAGTGTCATGTCTACTAAGTAGGATCAATGAAGATTTGTAAAAAAAATACAAAAATCATATCATGGGTATAACCTCAGTAGCTACTTTCCTTCAGAATTTGATCATTAGTATGTAACATTTTTTAAGAAATTAAATTTGGGGCTGATTTTTTTTTTACTGCAAGTAAACTTAGTTAACATAAGTAAATTGATGAAAGAAGCATACGATAAATATGGTGAATCTGGTACATCGTACCTCACAGTCTGAAGAAGCTGACGATGATATGGATAGCATATTGTAACATGTCAAATGAAATACAAAATTATGAGGTAAGAAGTATCAGATTCACCTTATTTATTAGGAAGAATCTCATAATGTTATTTGCTATTGTAATTTATTAAGAAACATAAGATGTTGATTTGTATCTTTGAACACATATTCCATTTTTGTATTAGCTGTACCCTTTAATTTCAAACAATATTATGACTTTGTATTTTAAATAAATGTTATTCTTTGTCACTAGAACTAGAATTGAATCGTCAGAAGCAAGTGACAGTAAAAGCAAATAGTGGATCATCTGTTTCATTTATGATAATACCAAAGAAAATAGGTGAAGTGGCAATAAAAGTAACAGCAACATGTAAAATCGCTGGTGATGCAGTGGTCCAGAATTTATTAGTCAAAGTAAGTAAATCATCATCACCATTATAGCTGCTATAACCTGTTATAGACTATTACAACCTGGACAGATCAGATTATAATGGTAGCGAAAAAGGGCATGAAGTCAATATTTTCTATGCATATATTTATCTAAGACTTCTTTGCTCGAGCGGTAAGGCAGGTTAGCGGTCAAGGCCGGGGGAAGTGTTTGTATAGGTTCAAGGTTGTCTGCTAAATATAGATTGGTATGTCGGTTCCGTTACAAATTCCACACACAAGACCAGTGAAACCACGACTTTTATTTAACATATATATATATATATATATATATATATATATATATATATATATTGCACTGAATTAAATAAACCCTTTAGAAAAATACTCGTAATTATAACTAAAACACAAATAACAAATTTTTATTTTATGACGCTAATTTACATGAGTTAATATGAGAGAACTCAGAATATTTTAATGTATATTTTCTTATTTAGAACAAGTTAGAAAAGTTCGTTTTCAAATGACTTCTTCCTTTAATATTTCTACGTTATAGTTAATATTCACAAGTACCAGAGAATTATAATCTCTGTTTTAACTTATTTTATTCAAAGCAAAATATAGTTAATATCCTAATTTATTCAAACTATTTCAAAGTGAATTATTCAACCTGGAACTTTAATAAAAATTGCATTTATACTTACACACTCCGAGATTCGAAATCATGTCCGTCCTAGATTGTTCCTAAAGGCTGCCTTCTGTCTGATCTTTTTCCTAAAACTGCGAGTATATATTCGATAATTTTGTTCCCCTTCCAGCTAGAATCCGTGGCGGCCATAGTAATATTTCCTAATCTTTGGTAATAATTTGGTTTTTGTCAGGGACAGATTATATAAGGTGTTTGTTTCCCTTATATAATGTGTTATTCAAAAGGTACAATATTTTTGTATTTTCGTAAATGTGTCCTAATAGCTTGAAAAATATGTTGTTCCCAAGACCTGAGCTGTTGTGTTATGACATGCATTTTCCCAGATATTTTAATATTTTATTAATTTTCCCTCGTTTTTTTATTTCTTAAAGCCCTTTCCTAAATTTGATTACGGTCTTATCAGAGTTTTCAACGTTGATTATTTTTCCTCTACCGTCCGGTATAAAACATAAGTAAATATCGCCTCTGCTTCCATCTTTTTTATCCATTTTTTATTATACCTGCAATTAAGCCCTGTTGTATTTATAATATAGACCTCCATTCTCTTCCATCCTCTGTCTTTTTCCTCCATCTATTCACTCTCATTAACCAGAGATATTTGTAGCACATTATCCATCAATTTGAAGGGAGGAAAAATAAGTAGAAACTTTCTCTGAATATTATTTTTTACATTTTATGTGCTTTTTTATGCATATATAATATGCCAACTTTATACTAATGTAGCTCTATATATATATATAGATTGTAAATGAAGAAAAATTACAATAATTATTTTGAGATTAGAATGCAAATAACTAAACAAAAGTATAATAGAAGTTAGATATTCATGATTCACCTCATTGATGTCACTTCATTATTCACAAACATTCCAACAGACAAAACAATAGAAATTTTGGACAAATGGTTAATTAAAAACGAGATAGTTGATGAGAGCAGAGAGGAATACTTGAAATTAATCAAATTATGCATAGATCACTTTCAGAGAAAAAAAAACTACAGAAAAAGAATGGGACTTGCAATGGGAAATCCATTATCCCCATTCTTGGCAAATATGTTCATGGGAAACTTTGAATGTCAGAGAATCAAAACACACTCTTTGATGTTTAAATTTTAGTGTATATATGTGGACAATATCATAGCAATAGCTAATCACAAACCCTTGGAAGATGCTGTAAAATTTTTGAATATCCATAATAGAACAATTAAATATACTATGGAAGTTGAAAATAACCAGCAAATACCATATCTGGACCTAAAATTGATCAGAATGAAGAAGAAAAGAAAATTAGAAATTGGAATTTACAGGAAAGAACACACACTGATAATTATGTTAAAGTGACAGGTTTTAGCCACATCCCACATGAACAAACAGTCATTAATAGTTTAATATACTGATTTGTGAACGTCCCCATGAGCAGAGATTTTTTTTTTAATTTAAACATTTAAATTTACTATGGGAGTTGAAAATAACATTAAATTAGCACCAAAAAATGAATATATCCTATAAAAATTAATTAAAACAAACAAAAATGAAAAGATTGATGAAGGCAACAAATAAGGGATTTATCAAATTGATTGCAAAGACTATGAAAAAATATACATAGGAAAAACAAACAGGAATTTGAATACAAGATTGAAAGACACATTAGAAATGTTAAAAATAGGGAAATAGAAAAATCTGCAATAGCTACACATATATGGCCAGAAAAACACAGAATCAAAACAAAAGCCAAATTAATGAAAAAGTTAGATGAATCTAAGGAACTCAAAATTTGGGAGAAAATTTACATTCACAAAAATAGGAAGAAAACAATGAATCTTTTAATTCCTAGACAAAAAAATGATTTTGAATTTCATTGGCCCGGAGGAAGCAGAATTCAACTGCCAATTCAACAGTAAGAAAGAATTGATAATGATGCTTAATGCATCAAAACCTGGGTTTTCAAGAAATCTACAAATTTGAGGTGAGTCATGAATATCTAACTCCTATTATTTAAAATAAATCTAAAAGTGTCACTTGCTTTAAATATTAAATAAACAAAATTTTAATAAATTTTAATCAAATTTACAGTGCAAAATAACACTATGAGGTAATTTACAATATATACATTTTGTTTGTAATTACTTAGGTTTTTGTAGAATTTTTATTTGTTTTTGTTACACTGGAAGTTAAGCCCAGTCGTAATGTAGCGTAAAAGGATCTCTATAGTTTAGGTGGTCTTTGGCCCGAGTGGTTGGCCTTGGTTTTTGGTGAGAAATCTTCACATATAAACACATTAAACCAAAATATTGACATAATTTATTAAATAAAACAACCATAACGAGATATATTAAAAATCATCATAAACAAAATATAACAGTTATAGCAAAAATTCACCATGTTGATTTGAGCCGAACAATTAAAATTTGTTAATATTCAGAGAGAGAAAACCATTAAAAAAACCAACTTTAGGTTATAATTCATCTTACTTGGCCCTCAGGACTTCTTATTATCATTTAATAAAATTATTCTAAGTTATTTGACCATTGGTCTTCCAAATTATTTTAAGTTATTTTGCTTCTGAAAATGACCATTTTAGAAAACTTGATCTTTTTTAGAGCGATAATAGTATTGTTTCTTACCCATGAAGAAGCTGTACTCCTCCCAGGAGGATTGAAGGGATCGGTCCCCCACACCGTTCTGCCTTTTCTCCCAAAACTAATTTTTACCTTTCTCTATACTCGAATTTCCCAACCTATAGCAATCTTCCTGGGTCTGTCAGGGCCAAGTTGTATAAGATGTTTTTATACTTATCTTAATGTGTTTGGGTTACATAAGTTTTCGTAAGAGTGTCCCATTAGTTTGAAACTAGTGTTATTCCAAAATAGGGTTGTTTGTGTGGTTATATAAGCTTTCGTAAGTGTGTCCTCATAGTTTGAAAAATATATTGATGTGAAATCACTTCTAGTCTAAGATATTCTATAATTTTTACCCTCGTTTTTTTATTTATAAAACCCTTGTATGAATTTTGAGTGTGACTTCAATCAGCATATTAAAGGTGATTATTTATTCCCTATCTTCTGGTATAATAAACAGTATATTGTGTATATGTTTTATCAGTTTTTTATAGTATTTTATTTTTATGGCAGTTAGGCCCTAGTGTAGGCGCAACAGTTTTAATATAATTTTTTGGGAAGGAGAGTATTTTTTTTTCTAATTGAATGTTATGATAACACAAGTGACTAATTTTATTGATATTTGCTCATAACCCCCCTCAGTGTACTCCATAGCATTTCTTATTGAAGTAAGTGAGAAAGTGTACATTTCAAATAGCAAAACTAAAAGTCACCTTTCCACCATTTCATTCTTATGACCAAACTCAAGAGCTTAACTCCAAATACAAATAAATAGTTTATAGTGGGTTGATATGAAACTATAATTAAAAATTCAGCTACTCTCGATCTTAAAAATATTTTTCATTTCAAATAAAAAGTAAAAATGCAACATACAACAAAAAAAAGTTATTTGATCTTTTTTGTTATATTTAGCCAAAAGTCATACAAACTGTATTAATGTGGCAGCTTATATCAGTTACACCTACATAAAAGAATTTTAAATACCACGTAGTCAGGCAGAATAATTCTGACTGTTGGGTGGTCAGCCAAGGGATGATTCAAATATATATATACGAGATTAAATGAATGTACATAGATCCTAAACCTAACAGTGTTACTAACAAACATTTTGATTTCAAATACTCATACTCCACAAAAAAAAGACTAGCATAAATATTAATATCAACTTCTAATAAAAAAAGACCTTCTCAAGTCATGTTCAACACATTGAGGGATAAGATGCAATATCCTTTACATTAGAGGATGCTGGTTGACCATGCATGACACACCATCGCGGGGGCAGATGAATGAAATGAATGAGATGAGTGTGGAAAAATGGTGATATGAAATTTATGGCAGAAAAATGGGAGAAACCCTGAGAATAACTTGCCCAGTCTCCGTTTCAACCATCATGAAATCCATATGGAGTGACCGATATGCAAACTCAAGACCACAGTGGTGACAGGAGAGCATTCGTTTGTGCTTAATTAAATTAAATATTGTTTTTGTGAATCAAATACGAGGATTCTCTTTTAGAACTTCAAAGAGAAAGATTTTCTCCTTCATAAAAATTCTCAAAACATACTTTTTTGTAAACTACTTTCTGAAATCAAATTAATATTATTAATTTTAAGATTATTAACTACAATAATTTTCACACAAAGAGGTTAGAGATTTTCATTTACTCTTTCATGTCCATAAGATGAATGAATCTTTGGATTAATTAGCCTCTTGTATGAGCACCAGGAACTTGCCATAGGATGAATATGGCTGTAGGATAGGGTAAGCCAATCTATTCCTTTTTTGTACTGTTGGCAAAGAATTGTCATTAATGACAAATGTTTACATTTTTAGAAGAATTTTGCATATCCTCTTCAGTCATTTTATATCTTATATGATAAACTTTTTCTCATTCTGTAAACAACTAACTGTAATTGGTTTTATCATGATGTTACATAACTATACTTCATGCTCATATTTTTATTTTATTAATAACTGTTAAGGTAGGTGGCTACATTGTATACATCTTAAAAACATAATAATAATAATAATAATAATAATAATAATAATAATAATAATAATAATATATAATAATAATAATATAATAATAAGAAATGTGCACTCAGGTTGAGCATTAGTGGTTGTTTAGTCTTTACTATAGTCTGTAATAGTTTTTGTTCTTTTCGCACATGTTATGATGTGGTATTTCCTACATCTTTGTCCACACAACACACACCTGCATTCTTCGGTCGGCTCGTGGAACTTCTTGTTTAAACACACCTTGTTATGAAATCCATGCACTGCGAGTCGTGTTGTGACGTGTCTCTCGGGGTTGCACTCTCTGGTCCATCTGTCGTCCAGCATGGCAGTTGTGGTGTAGAAATCTATGTCTATTTCCTTCTTCTTCCTATTTCTGATACTTATGAATTTCTGGTATGGTTCTGTGGATTGTAGATAGAATTGGGTTCTTATGTCCTCTATGAAGTAAGTCTCTCTCATGAGTTCGTAAGCAAAACGAGATGGCGCTGTTTTTCTATTCTCAGGATCCGTTTCATGAACATTGCTTTGACTTTTTCTATTCTTATCAGATCTCCGATCTTAAGTTTTTCTCAAATTATCTCTATCCCATATGTTATAACTGGTGCCACTGTCGTTTTGAATAACTGCATTGCTGTACCTGTGGATAAGTTGGCCAGATTCGGGATATTGTATGATGTTCGGATGGCTGCCGCTGTTCTTTCTTGGATGTGTATTCCGAAGGACGTTGCTGTTGTCTGAAGAGTGAATCCTAAATATTTGTATTTTCCCACTTTTTGTAGTGGTTGATTGAGTAGTGTTATGTTGTCTTTTGATGTTGATTTTCCCCCTTTTCTAAATGTCATCTGGACTGTTTTCTCTTCATTTATCTTATTATTATTATTATTATTATTATTAAAAACATAATAGAAATGTAAATTATTAACATACAGTCCCCATCAAATTTACCTTTTTTTCTTTTTTTATGTAAATTGTTTTGCTGCTTGATAACTTGTGTAACAAAAACAAAATTACAGTCTTCCAAAACAATTATGGGCTTACACAAAGAGCTCACATTTGGAGCTTGAGAATAAGGCTCGTATATATGAATGCATTCTACCGTAAAAGTCATTCTCAACATGTACTCAGCTGAGAAAGTTCCATCAAAAGACTTTTTGAGTACTCAAGAATCTGTTCATGCCATATAAATTGTCCAAATACCATAAGCTACCAGGCAAGGTGACTTTGCGCTTACAAGCGAGAAATTATGACATCTTCAATGTATATTTGTTTCTTAATTTCATAAAATATTATGTCATTGTCTCTTACGACTTATATGTCTTATAATACATACGAAACTTGGTTAAAAATAATCATTAATAATTAAAATATATGAATGATTTTTCTATTATTTTGTATGTAATTGTAGTTAGTTATACATGAGTTTAAGCCTTATTAGCACTTTTGTTTGTTAAATAAATAATAATGAATTACATAACAGCATTTTTACGTAGTTTTTAATGGGGCGATAATATGAATAATATTGGAAGGGTCGTATAGAAAGAATGGAAGAAAACCGACTTGCAAAAAAGAGCTAAAGAAGATAGACCAATGGACGGGAGAAGAACAAGAGGAAGACCAGCCTAGAGATGGATAGACAGTGAATGCACATCTAATAGTCTTCCTCTGAGGAGTGATTTTGGAAATAAACAGGATGAAAATCCTACAAATTATGTTTATGAAGAAGTAGAAGAAGAAGAAGATGACTATCAAAGAACTAATCATTTATTTTTAAAATAAATTGGTATCAAACAAAAGTCTAAAATAGTGATTTTTCTATTATTTTGTATGTAATTATAGTAATGGTGAAATTAAATGTTTCTTACCTCTCCTCGTATAAATCTTCTAAGTTGATCGTGATTTCGAGACTATAACTGTCTCATCCTCAGAACTTTATTGGCGACTGGTGTTATGTCAATCGGAAGAAACTCTTCTTCTTCCCTCTGTTGGTGGATCGATGAACCTCTGGATCCGGTCAAATTTTGTGGGAATTTCGAAGTTCATAAGTTTTCATTTAATTGAGTCAAAAGCAGTCTAATTAAACAAATAGACAAACAAAAGGAACTCACGGTTTGGGAAAAGATCCACATTCAGAAAATCTAAGGAAAACTTATGAACTCCGAAATTCCTGCAAATTTTGACCTGATCCAGAGGTTCATTGGTCCACCAACAGATGGAAGAGTTTCTTCCGATCGACATAACACCAGTCGCCAAGAAAGTTCTGAGGATGAAACAGTTATAGTCTCGAAATCGCGATCAACTTAGAAGATTTATATGAGGAGAGGTAAGAAATATTTAATTTCACCATAAATTAAACCTCATAGTGATTAATTCCTATAAAAGTTAAAAATAATTATAGTAAGTCACACATGAGTTTAAGCCTTATTGCACTTTTGTTTGTCAAATAATTAAAAATGAGGTACACAAAATCATTTTTACATAAGTTTTAATGAGTGATAGTACAAATATTTAATATTTTTATCAAAATAAATAGGTATCCAACTGTAGTGTAAACTAACAATTTTGCTCGTCATGATAACAAAATTTATTTATAACGAGGATGGTACTCTGTGGTGATAATTTAACATATTTAAGAAATTTTACAAGAAATTAGTTTATACCCATTTTTTAATTTTTTTTTTAGACTTTCATAATACGTGTGTACATGTCACAAAATGATCTATGGCAATTAATTTTGATAAAGAATCGTCATTCATGGGTTAATGATTGCTAGGGGTATTTCATTATATGCCAGTATAAAATAATCACAACATTTGTTGCGAAAGGGGTCTCTTATACTAAGGGAGGCCTTTGGGTAGCGTAGCAGGTCTATACTAAATTAGAAATAAAGGATGTTAAGTTATATATATATATATATATATATATATATACACTTTATTTTATGACAACAACATAAATTTAACAATATTATTACTGTTTGCACCATACAATTTCTATCAAAATCCTTGTTTTAATGCATATAAATAATATTTTGAATTATGTTAAAGAAGAATCTGCATTCGAGAGTTCCTATCTTAAAGTTTTAAAATTAAATTGTTAACTTTAGTATGCAACTTTACTCCTAAGTTTTTATAATCTTCATTCCCTAAATGAAACTTCAACTTTTTAAAGTATAATATTATGAGAGAAAAATCCACCAGACAATAATATATATATATATATATATATATATATATATAACAATTGATCTCTACTTACAAATAATGATCTGACAATACATGCCCTGCAGACATGTCGCTGACAGGACTATTTAATACAGAAAGAGTCCTAAGATGTCTGTCTGAATAAGTGGTTCATCATTTATACCTTTTAGATTGGAAATCGTCTGTCTGAATAAGTGGTTCATCATTTATACCTTTTAGATTGAAAATCTTACATGTCTCCTCATCACATGTTCAAACATTTATTTTGATAATTATTCTTCCCTTCCAAAATATCATTATTAACCTGTTGTTTGTTAAATAGCCTGTGTTTAATTTTGATATAATATTTTTTTCCAAGAATATTATATCAATCTTTTGTTTGTCAATTAATTTTTATTTAAGTTAAACAGTATATATTTGAGTTTCCTTTGTAATCATATATGATATCATTATCTGTTTGACAATTATTTTTATAATATACTTTTATTCATATTATAATAAGTTTTTACCAGTTTATCCGAGTTATTTTACCAAATTATTACATCCTCATCATTGTTTTTATAAATAATTA
Organism: Diploptera punctata; assembly: GCA_030220185.1. Lineage (NCBI taxonomy): Eukaryota > Metazoa > Arthropoda > Insecta > Blattodea > Blaberidae > Diploptera > Diploptera punctata. Next base: position 168,383 of record JASPKZ010005678.1, on the reverse strand, counting down.
TTTTTGTATAATTTTTCCCCAGTCTAATATATCTAATTTTTCCCCAATTTGTTACATCCCTCTAACCCTCAACTTCGACAACGGGGTGGACATATGCTTGTGCAGTATGACTAATAGGTATGATTTTGTAGCTGATCTGTAGTCCCACATAGAACCTTATGGGTATCAGTGTTACCACTCTGATTAAGGTCAAAAAAATTTTAATGCAGCGAAAAGTAGTGTTAAATTATATGCACTTCCGTGCGTAGTTAGCTATCATCATTTAGTATCAACATCTTAAGAAAATATTAGCCAGTTATTGTGTTAAATTTGGAAAAATATTTGTTGATTTCATATTATACAATGATATATATATATATATATATATTATATATATATATATATAATTTATTAACTACTAAATAGAAATTCGTAATTTTATGTCAAGAATTAAGACCGTAATGTTGGTTATTCTGTTAGATATCTTGTTTCAGATTTTAAGTTTCCTGATTGGACTTTGCTGCGAGGACAAATGTGTAAACAATCCCTAAATGTTGATGAATGGCTGAAAACAAGTTTTTATATATTTACATACATACTTTTGTTAAAACTAGGCTAGAAACATGGTCTTGGTGTAGATAAATGTGATTTGAATATCTGAAAGATCTTAGAAGATTCCTTCTTCACATATTTTATGTTACTGAACATCCAATTGTTTTTTCTGAACTTTGACCATTAGAAACATTATGCATTTATGTTCTCATAATATATATTCTCTATAATAGTACCAAAATATGTGAAGATGGGCTATCCTTGTCTAAATCTTAATCCAATCACATGATACATTAACCAAAAATTGAAATGTCCTCGTAGCTTGCATAACCTGAGAAAAAGTCTTCTTATCAGATACACAAAGAAACAAGCTATTTGTCCATACTTTGTTCTTCGATCCATCCATAAACTGTAAATTTAATTTCCCTTTTTGTTGCACTTAGATCAAAAGCGTTGTTAACCATCCTATAATTGACTAAATATAAGTAATATCGTTGTTTCGCAATATATTTTCATAATTCCACTTATGTTTGCCAAACTGAGTACATTCCTCACAAAAGAAATTTTAAAAAGTCACACGGCAGGCACTCGCTTCATATTTGTATTCTTGCACAGTTGATGATTTTCCTTTTAACCAAAACTCGAGCGTTGACACATTGCCCGATTAGATGGTTGTCATTGCTGCTCCAGTTATCAGGCTAGATGATCAGCAATCAGGGATGTAGAATCCGTGTTCATGTACTGTGTTCGTGGGCATAGACAATGTGAAGATCCAGTTATAGATTATTTCCTTTATTTGTATGATGACATTTTGAGACTCAATAGTTTAGGAAAGGGGAGAACATGGAATGATCGAGGAAGGGTCGGTAGAACATTGCTTACTGATTCTGTATTATGGGATTTCGTGTGCTGAGATTTAATAGGTCAGGGTTGTCATTGGGGTAGTTTCAATGTAGTCTCCGTTTGTGACACTTGTGGCTCATATAGCTGGGTGCAGTCGTCCATGTTCATGGTGAAGTAGGTCAGATGAAGATCTCATGCCCTGTCGGGATATTGGTATGGACGAGGTCGAATCTCTGTTAGATGTGTAGTTCTGCGGCGATGATGAGCCATCTTCCATAGGACTGGTGTGGGTTATTGTTGTTGTGGTTATATATATATATATATATATATATATATACTTTTACTCTGTACAGACTTTGTTATACATATATAACTTCTGGTGGTGGCTTTTTTTTATTCTAGGCCTCCCTTTCCCTGGACATGATCATTATTTGTAGTGTTATCCTCTTAAATTCTAGTAAGTAAATCTGAGCCTCTCAGTGTAAAATCTGAACAATCTGAGTATTTAATATAAATTTTTATTCTAACCCTAAATAACTAATCTAAGTTTATATTAAGAAACCTACATTCTAACTTTCTTGAGATTAGAGAGAGGGAGATCTGGGTTTACGAATATACCCTAATGTACATTCTAATTAATTATCTAATAACTCTTACTCTTAGAAATATAGTATTAAACTATTTAAATTACTTGATTCCCTTCCTAATTTATTAAGAAAAATGGTATGTAGACTTACCCATCAGCTACTGCTTCAACAGACACGAGTCCCATAGTTTTCAAGGTTTATATGCTAAGCTTCTGCTTCCCACAGCTGTAACTAATTGTACTAAACATTCCTATAAATGCAGAGATTTTCAGTTAGCCTTAAAAACTTCGTTCCTGCCATAAGTAAAAATTCTGTCCTGAAATATAATATGTCTAAATGCTTTACATTTCAACAACTGTTTTTATTTGGAATAATTAAAATAATCTATGAAATAATTAAATATCTATGTAAAATAATCTATGTATTCGTAACAATTTTCCTATATGTACGTATATATATAATTTTTTGTCATAAATGAAAGCACTGGGGTTATTTGTTGGGAAATGGTGTCCTTTGAGCATTAATTTATTGTTTGTTTACAATCTTGTGCTTTCTTATTTTGGCTGCCTTCCTACCTTTATTAACTTTACACAGATTTCATATTTGACAAAAGTCAGCTTTCTTTATATTGGTAAAATGTTTTTAATGTAGAAAATTCAGAAACACCCAAATTCGTATAAAAAATACCCATAATTACTTTCAGAATATAATGAAGTTAACGTAAACATAACCTAGAACTACACAATACCTGGCACCAATAATTTTGATAATGATAATCTTACTGCTGGTGGCCTAGGCAATTCAGGGGCTGATGTATATAATTTACTTGTACTTTTTTTCTCTTAATTTCAACTTTCTTATCCGAATTGTTATCAGTGTCGTCTTTGTTTTGTGAATAATTTTGATCTCTCCTGCTTTACCTAAGGTTTCCGGATTTGAAAAATAGACAACTCTCTTGAAAAACGATTTACAGTTTTCATAGTTTCAGTTAAATTAATCTGAATACATATATACACCTACATATGATTTTCTCATGAGTATGATAAAAATAATTTGAATCAGGCCTGGGTTCGTATCATGGCAGAAATTCAGTATTATCATCTCAATAATCTGTGGCTCTACCATGGATTGTGTTTTCCGAGACATACGCTCGTCTTATATTTTTCTGGAAATAAAACTCTATGTACCTATTACTCTATGTTTAGGGAATTCTAGCAGCATCAATTTCAATTTGTGTATGTGCAACCGCATACAATTCTGAAATGTTGTCACTATATTTTATTTTGAATGATGCACCTTTAAATCTTAACTTTTTGTCTATGAGTACAGTTACTGTTTGAAGCATAATTTCCTTTTATATTTTCAAGAGCCATTTCTGTCTGTTCTTATTTGGTTCTGATCTACCCATAATTTGGAATTTTGTCCATTTTTTTAATACTATATATATTTTCTTATCACATTTTTTTAATTTAAAAAGTCAAATAATGAAGCAGGTAGTTTTTCTTTTTCATAATCTAGCATATCAAACTCATTGTACTAATTTTTTTATCAATTTTCAATATGTTATCATCTGCCACATATATACTTACTTACTTACTTACTCACTGGCACTATCGAACCCGTAGCTTCATGGCCGCAGGGACATAAGCTCTCCATACATCCCTATCCTGAGCTAATGCTTTCCAATCATTCCCTGTATAATCTACTTCCCTCAAATCATAGTTAATGTTATTCTCCCACCTCATTCTTGGTCTACCAACTGGGCGTTTTCCCTCTGGCTTTCCTACAAGAAGCTTCCATGCAAGTCTTTCCTTTCCCATACGTGCAACATGTCCTGCCCAACGCAGTCTACGAGACTTAACTGTTCTTATTATATCTGGCTTCCTATAAAGACCATGTAGTTCATTGTTATGTAGTCTTCTCCATGGTTTGAATATATCTTCCCGCCCCACTTTTGCATTAAAATCTCCTAAGACAATTTTCATATGATATCGTGAAAGGCTATCAAATACGCATTCTAATTCTTCATAGAACTCATCCTTGATCTTGTCTATATTATTTAAATCTGTCCGTCTGCATGTCCTCTTCATCTGGGTTATTTTCAAAGAACCCATTTCTATCAATTTATGCTAATGTTAGGCTATTTCCAACTTAGAATTTTCCTACACGTCCTCTGGTCCTCTTCTTAACCGCTAGTCTTAGTTTTTCTGTTTTGTCCCTGTTAGTTTTTTCTATTATTGCATTGTTATCCTGTTTTCTAATTCCTATTTTCCTCTGTTTTATCCGTTTCTCTGTTTTCTCATTATTCTCCATTTACTCTTTTGTGCTTATTTTCTTTACCCTGGAGTTTCCTTTTTTCCCCTCCCAACTACACGGAGGGGCCCACTGGCATCCCAAAGGGAGAACCATGTGCCTGACCCAGAGACTTGTATCTTTGATTGGCCAAGCCCTGGATGCAGAGGATCTGACTCAGCTCCTGGATAGGGGCCCGCGTGCCCGTCGTAAAGAGACTGGAGGGTTTGCTTCCCTCCTTTCTTACGTCTTTGTTTTCGCTGATTGTACTTTGATTCCTGATTGTTCATGTGTGTTCCCATTCATGCCAAGTCTACCATATGTCATGTTACCTAGTCTAGAGCCATGAGTTATGCGTGGGCCCATGTAAAGGAGTCTTAAAACCGATCTAGAAGTTTGTGTGTGTATTTAATCCAGCTGGTTCTAACTTCACCGGAATGGTATGAAGACATACGAAGACCTCTCCTTCCGTTTCGTCCTCGATATATCCCAGGGAAAAGCTACAACCATTAGGATATAGACATTTGTGGTGTAATTTTCACTAAATATTATTGAGTGTACCTTTTTTCACAGCACCCCCCCCAAGAAAGAATGTTGTATCCCACTAGATCATTTATAAGAACACCTAACTACAGTCTGTCTTTTAAGTCTCATAATTCTAAGTTGGATTCAAATTCTCACTTATTCGCGTTTATTTCAAGTGCTTTCCAGCTTTGGAGACGTTTTAGTTCCAGTACTAAGTCCCCATGCCTCTTTTCGGTTCCCTTTGCATGCATCATGACCTAACTATGATTTTACTGTCTGTCCGATCTCTATAAGCTCCTAATTTCCTAAATATGTAAGTCTATTTACTGTTTGCTCCCCTCCCATCTAATGATCGGTTGAAACAATTTTTATTATCCCTTTCTTGAGATCTAGGGCAGTACTCCTTTGTGAACAAATGGTCAGAATTTAAAAGCCATAGATTCAAATTCAAATATCCAAATTAAGTTCAAATTAAATAATATACAGAGCCTGTGTGTACACAGTCTTCAAAGGGAGTTTACATTTAGGTGCATTTGTGGCTTAACATCATCTCTCTTCGTGGTTTTACAATAATCAGATTTTTATTATTAAAAGTCTTTTTTTATGAACAATCCTTAATTTAGTAATTTCCTTCCCCTTGTTTTATTTATTTTTTTATTATGTTTGTAAATTAAAATCAGTTAGTATATTTGTTTTAGTTACTAAAGGAGTACCTTTGTAGCTCCAATTTTACTAAGAGTCTAGAGATTGCCACTTTTATAATTTTATTGTTATTATTTAATGGATTTATTTAAACAACCATAGTTAATTCAAATTAAATTTATTACTGTATGTGCGTATGTAGGCCTATATAAGGGCATAACTCCTGTTTCTAAGAAAATTGGAATCCGATCTTTGCTTTTAATAATTGATTTAATTTGTTTCTGTATCCTAGGCCTATATACCCGTATTTTGAGACTTTAGTCACTTCTTTGCTTAAGGTTGAAGTAGGAATATGGGACGAAATTAATTTTAATATAGGAGTCTATCTGAAATTAAACCTATATATTAGGCTAATAATAATAGGCCTAGCATTTTTCAGTATATTATTTCACATACAACCTAGTTTTAAACATTCGCTAGTGATAATAGAATAATTTATATTTTTAATTAAGTAGGCATATTAAACACTTTTACTTTGCAGTAGACAGAGGGTTCCTGTGTGTTAGATAAATGGTGAGCATATTTATTGGTAAACTCTCTCTAGTATTTTAAATATAGAAGCATAATATTATCATGGCGAATGTATAATAGTTCAACGTATCATGTTCTGTGTTAGTATTAGTAAAAATAGAATTGATTAAATGAACCTAATATTTGTTAAGTTAAAAAAATATCAAGTTCTATTACACATATGCCTGTACTATAAGTTCTATCTGCTTACAGTGTCAAAATCCATTACTATTATAAGTTGAAGTAAATTTCTTCAAGCTTCAAATAGACGAAGGGAGACAAGGATTGTAAGATTAGGCCGTTATTTTCCCTCTAATTTTATATCGTCCATTTAGAGAATTGGTTTTGCTATGAGTGATGGAAATAATGTATAATACCACATAATAAATTTATTGACACAATCATCAGACAAAAATATGTGTTTACATTTATTATATAAAACTTTCCTCATTAGAGGATTGCCTCAAGGACAAAGTGATGCAGACAATTAATTTTTGTAATTGATGAAATACATTTTGTAAATATATTTTTAAAAATTCAACTTGTAGGCCTAATTGAAGTATACATACTATAAAGTAATTTTGTAAATATGGTTTCTTAAAATTGAAATTGATCCTCTAATGGCAGCGATGGCAATTCTAGAAAGATACACCCTGTCCAAATCTAAGGAATTCCAAAATTTGGCAATGAATCCTAGTATAGTACCTCTTGCCCGTATCATCAATCCTGTGACAGTTATACTATCTAGTTGGTATTTATCTTTGTCATAGTCAATTGTTGGCTCATATATGGCTTTCTTTTCAGAGTCAACTTCCTCAGGTTGGCCACTATGAGTCTCAAAACGAATTGTGGGATCTAATATCATACCAATTTTAGAGGGTGGTCTAAATGCAATAATATCTATTCGTCTTGAATTTTGATTATTCAATTTTGCAATAACTACAGTAATGCCAACCTGCACTTACCCAGATATATTCATTTATCAAGTGATTAACATTACGTATAGAGAAATTATAAGTATATATAAATTCGAACTCAGTACTAGAAGTTTTTTAATGAGTTATATGAGACAAGTTTACTATAGGCCTATTTTATTTAGTATTATATTATAATATGCAAATAATTTCTAGGTAAAATTTTCAAATTCTAATATAAATTAATCTCATTTATTATTAATAGTAACCATATTATTGTGGTCCTATTATTATCATTATTCTATATATAAGGATTACTAAAGTTGGGCCAAAGTCATAAATCTTAGGCTTAGTTGAAATATTATAAATATTATTAGTGTCCTAATTATTATATATTATCATTAGAAATATGGTAGTAATATTATTATTTTGTAATGATATAATCAATATTATTGTTGCTTAATTATTATTATTATTATTATTACTATTATTATTATTATTATTAATATTATTATTATTATTGTTTTTTTTAAGGAATTGAACAAGTTTTATTCTGAGTGACATGCTATGTATTGGGGCTCTCCAGTGCATCACATGTTTTTAACTTGTTTTAATACTCTTATCCTGGAATAGGTTTCCTTCTTTTTGCCACAGTCTGTACTGCCCCATTTATATAAACGCTCTTTTGTATCTAAACAATTTTTTTTCGGTCATATCACTCTGACAATGAGTTGAATAGCTAAAATTCACTAATCTGTAAGAGTTATTAATTCACTTTTACTTCCTTTCTATTCTAGAACTATCGGGAATTTCTGATTTCATCTATAACTGCTACAATATTTCTAAATCTAACTCTAGTAAATGAAATCGTTAACATGTAGACATTAACGGGGCAGTCGAAGAAGTACTTTCTAATCTCCACTGTAGTTGTTCCTGAAGGGCCTTTGTGTCACTAATTCGGCAGACATTTCTTGCAACGCTCTTTCCATATCATCAAACTGTTGCTGAGTAGGTTTCGTTGGGGCCATACTTTAAGTTTAATTTAGTACTGGTAATTTACAATTCAATTTATATTACTACAAGATTTGTCGTTCAATTATAATTTTCAAGAATTCACACTGAGATGTTTCAATTAAACTTTGACCTCTCTCGAGAGGTTGTAATAATTAAAATGATTAATTAATTAGCTATTACGATAATTCAGGTGGACAAGATATTAATTTCACAGCAATAACAATGTTCTGTACTTCTCTATATAATATGAATGTTTAAGAATATTTAATATTATGTTTAAATTTAGAAAATTGTATAGATGTTGATAAATCAAATTGAGGAAAGATCTGTTTCTTATAATCCTTTTAAACAACTAAAATAATTATGCAATTAATTAATAGCTGTACTAATGTGACATGTACTAATGTATTAATTCACAGAGTTGATAAAATTATTAACAGACTACAGTGTTTATGTTGTAGGGTATATATAAAAAATATTACTTTAATTTTGAAAATCGAAATGGGTTCTTATCCTGTCAGAAAGTTAATTCTGATCAACACAGCTGACACCAACTGTTGCAAAAGGGGTCTCTATATTAAGGGAGGCTTTTGGGTAGTGTAGCAGGCCTATACTAAATTAGAAATGAAGGATGTTAAGTTACATATATATATATATATATATATATATATATATATATATACACTTTATTTTACCACAACAACATAAATTTAACAATGTTATTACTGTTTGCACCATACAATTTCTATCACAATCCTTGTTTTAAGACTTATAAATAATATTTTGAATTATATTAAAGAAGAATCTGCATTCGAAAGAGACCAAGTGAGTTCCTATCTTATAGTTTTAAAATTAAATTGTTAACTTTAGTATGCAACTTTACTCCTAAGTTTTTAATAATAAATTGGTAAGAGGCACTCGAAAGAGCATTAAGTTATAAGTTTATGATTTGTCTTTTATGAGTTTGTTCAGTGATCCTGTCCATATTCTGCATTGTTTGTAATGGTATCGCTCACACTTTTGGTCGCATATCTTGCATTCACACGAATCACTCGGTTGGTGGAATTTTGTATTTTTGCACATTTTGTGATGATATCCGTGTGTTGCTAAACCTATGATTCTGTGCCTTTGTGGTTGGTTACTTCCAGTCCACTCTCTGTTTACCATGGCATCTGAGGCGTAGAAATCTTCGTCGATCTCTTTTTCTCTCTGTTTCTTTTTTTCGATGACTTTCTTATATGGCTCCGTTGCTGGCAGTAGTATCCTTTGCCTCAGGTCCTCTAGGAAGAAGGTTTCTCTGGCTAGCATATAGGCCATTCTATTTGGTGTGTATTTGCTTGCACCTAATGCCTTTTTGATGAATCTTGGTTTTACTTTTTCTAACCTCTCCAAATCGCTGGTCGATAGTTTCTCCCATATCAGTTCTATCCCGTAGGTGACGATCGGGGTGATCACTGATGCGAATAATTTCATGGCTGTGACTAATTTTAACGATGTGATGTCTTTGATACTGCACATAGCTCTTATAGCTGCTGCTGCTCTCTCCTGCACATGTGCGCTGAAAGACTTTGTTGTTGGCTGCAGTGTTATGCCTAAATATCTGAATTTGTTGACCATTCTTATCGGTTCTTCTCCTAGTTTTAGATTATCACTTGCCGCTGTTCTTCCTCCTTTCTTGAAAACCATTTGTACGGTCTTGTTGCTGTTTATCTTGAACTCATTTTCCATAGCCCATCGTTGTATCCCATCTATGCCTTTTTGCAATTCTTCTTTGTTTTCTGCCCCAATGGCCATGTCGTCCGCATACATTACCAGCGTGGTCCCGTTTGTTGCTTTCCCAATGTCAGCCGTCATTATGTTAAATAGTAGCGGGCTGATGGGGTCTCCTTGTAGTATCCCATTAGTTTGCATAACCTCGTCTGATGCCGCAACCTCATCTGTTATTTGTAACCAGTTTCGCCTCATTATGTCGTGTACTATTCCAACAATGGGGTGCTCGTTTCCAATCATGTCCCTCATCTTCGTGAGTAGTTTTGTTCTGTTTATGTAATCGAACGCTTTTTCATAATCTATGAAGATCACGTAGTATTTCCCTTTCGGTCTGTTGAGGGCTGCTTCTATCTCATATAATAATGCAGATGCTGCTTGCAGAGTGGATTTTCCTTTCCTAAATCCGAATTGGTTATCTGGGATGTTTAATTTTGTGATGTCCATCAATCTGTTTGTAAGTATCTTCATAAAGATTTTGAACAGGGTGTTCTCCAGTACAACGCCTCTGTATGAGTTCATGTCTCCCGTGTTTCCTTTACCTTTATACAGCATTTTCAGGGTAGCCCTTCTCCATTGTTCTGGTATGGTTCTCGTCTCTAGGCATTTGTTAAACAGTTCTTTCCATATTGATATTAGCACGTCAGCTGATGCCTTTAGGTGTTCGTATGCTACTTGATCCGGTCCTGTGGCTTTTTTTATTTTTGCTTCTTTCACGCATTTGTTTATTTCATCCTCTGTGATTTCCATTTCCAGATTCAGGGTTCTTGGGTTCCTGGTAGTATTGGCTTCGTAAGCTTCTGTTCTGTTTCCTTCATTCAGTATTTTTGTGAAGTGGTTTTCCCAATCATCTATCGGTATTTCTTTCATCACTCCTCTGGGTTTCCTCCTTAAGACCAGGAAAGGGTCCTTTTCTGCTTCTTCGGCTAGCTGTTGGGCTTTCATTTCTATGTAATGGGTTTTCTTGTATTTTATTATGTTTTTGTACTGTTTTCTTTTCTGGGCGTATCGTTCCAGGTCTACTTGATTTTTGGATTCCTTTGCTTTGTTTAGTGCTTTTAGTGTTTCCTTCCGTTCTGTGTAGCACATCCTGTCGAACCACGGTTGTGCTCTTCTTTTTGATGTTGGTTGACAGGCGTTCTTTATAAGGTTGTTAGTGATGTCTAGTGCTTTGTCCAATTGGCCTTCCTTTATTCTCGTTTTAGCTTTATCTATGTTCTCCGTGTTTTTTCGTATTTGTTCTACATCTAGTTTTCTTGATATCCTGTTTTTAGGGGTTTCCTTGTTTGGTCTATTTCTGGCCTTTGTCTTTTCCAGTCTTGTTGCTATCGGTACGTGTTTCCTGATGGGTGCTAAGTTTGATGACCATAGCCCCTTTTGTTCTATTAATCTTAGATCTTTTCCCTTATATAGCAGTAAATCGATCGCGCTTGTTCCATTGTGCGCTATATATGTTGGCAGTTCCATCTTATTGGTTAGGGTGTAACCCTCTTCTCTCAGTGTCTCTAGAACTACTTCAGTCTTTGTGTTCTTCTTGTCTATCCTGCAGTTGATGTCTCCAACTATTATGACGGATTCGTCTTCTTCCGTGTCTGCTATTGCTGTTATTAAAGTTTCTATCACTTCCTCCGTGGTTGCTTGTGGTCGTATGTATACTGCTACGATTGTGATGTTGTCTGTTCTCACTGTGAGTATGTCTTCGTCTTTGTGTATTACTTTGAAGTTCCCCTGTGATGGCCTCAGATAGCATGATACGCCACCTGTCGGCCTGCCATCCGTTTTCCTTCCGTACGAGTGTAGTCCGTAAAACCCCTCTATGTTGAACTGTTCCGTTGCGAATGTTTCTGTGAATACCATTATGTCATATTCTAGTAGTTCCTCTGCTGGTATATATTTCAGTTCATTTTTGAGACCTTCCGCATTCCAATTAAGAACGTTAACAGGCGATTGAGACTCCTTTCTTTCTAAATGTTCTCCGAAAAAGATAGGAATACCATTTGAATTCATAAGTTTTTATAATATTAATTCCCAAAATGAAACTTCAACTTTTTAAAGTATAATATTAAGAGAGAGAAATCCACCAGACAATAATATATATATACATATATACCGGGCTTCCAATATAAACCCGGACCGGCCTCACGGGGTATCACCCGTCAGGCAGCGCTCTCTCCTCGTCCGCATTTCATTCTGCCAGCCGCTCGTCCTTGAACTAGTCAGTTTACTATCGTTCGACAAGATGAGACGTCAGCTGACATTAGAGCAGCGCATTTATGTGTGTAAATGTTATTATAAATACGAATCAGCTCGTCGCGTTCGCGAGGAATTTATTCGGAACTTCCCTACTTCCAGATCGACAATCCACGATCTTGTGACTAAATTTGAGACCACTGGTTCAGTACAAAATAAGAAACACTCGCTCCCCAAATCTAACAGTGTGTGATTTTTATTTGTGGGGTAGCCTGAAAGACAAAGTGTACAAAACAAATCCGCACACATTGGAAGAACTGAAGAACAACATAAGAAATTAAATCAGAAACTTGACAGCGCCCGAACTACAGCGTGTCAATCTAAATGTGTTTTACTCGGTATAATGCCTATTTAACTGCGGGAGGACAACATTTCCAGCATTTTCTATTAGGTAAGAAACAGTTCAAGGACGGGTGGCAGGCAGGGTGAATTGCGGGAGGAAGAGACAGCACTGCGTGCCGGGTGAAACTCCGTAAGGCCGGTCCGGTTTTATATTGGAAGCCCGTTATAACAATTGATCTCTACTTACAAATAATGATCTGACAATACATGACCTGGGCATCTGTTGTTTGTTAAATAATAGCCTGTGTTTAAATTTGATATAATATTTTTTCCAAGAATATTATTTCAGTCTTTTGTTTGTTAATTAATCTCTGTTTAAGTTAAACAGTGTATGTTTGAGTTTCCTTTGTAATCATATATGATATCATCATCTGTTTGACAATTATTTTTATAATATCATTTTATTCATATTATAATAAGTTTTTACCAGTTTATCCGAGTTATTTTATCCAAATTATTACATCCTTATTATTGTTTTTATAAATAATTATTTTTGTACAATTTTTCCCCAGTCTAATATATCTAATTTTTCCCCAATTTATTACAACATTACTAAAAAATCTGTCTTACTCTTACTTACTCACTGGCACTATCGAACCCGTAGGTTCATGGCCGCGCGGACATAAGCTCTCCATACATCCCTATCCTGAGCTAATGCTTTCCAATCATTTCCTGTATAATCTACTTTCCTCAAATCATAGTTAATGTTGTTCTCCCACCTCATTCTTGGTCTACTAACTGGGCGTTTTCCTTCTGGCTTTCCTACAAGAAGTTTCCATGCACGTCTTTCATTCCCCATACGCGCAACATGTCCTGCCCATCGCAGTCTACGGGACTTAACTGTTCTTATTATATCTGGCTTCCTATAAAGACCATGTAGTTCATTGTTATGTAGTCTTCTCCATTCACCTGTCTGTTCATCTCTCTTTGGTCCAAAAATTTTCCTAAGAACTTTATTCTCAAATACTCGTAATCTCCTTTCCTCCCTTAAAGTAAGAGTCCATGTTTCGCACCCATATAATATAACTGGTAGAATAATAGTTTTATATATTTTCAGCTTAACGTTTTTTGAAAGGAGTTGGGACATCAAAAGTCTCTGCAATGCATAATAGCATGCATTTCCAGAATTGAGCCTTTGTTTAATTTCTTTGCGCATCTCATTCCTATTTGTGATTATTGTTCCTAGGTATTTGAATTCAGCCACTTCCTCAAAATTTCCCTCATTTGTCATTAGCTGTCCATTTCCATTATATAATGTATTTCTACGTGTGACCATATACTTAGTTTTACTGATATTTACTTCCAGTCCTAATTTCTTAGTGTTACTCAATAGTGTGTGCATGTTGACCTTTAGTATCTCCTCGCTATCGGCCAGTAGTACCACATCATCAGCATAAACTAACAGCTTATTAATACCATTCAGTTGTAAGCCTTCCTTATTCTCTAAAGATTTAATGGCATGCTCTAGTACAAAATTAAATAGTAGAGGAGATAGTGCATCTCCTTGCTTCAACCCATTCTGGATTTCAAAGTGTCTGGAAACTGTTTGCCTACACGCACCCTACTCTTTGAGCCATTTAGACACATTCGTATAAGTCTAACTAACGTTTTGGGAATTCCGAACTCCAGCAGGATACTATATAACTTCTCCCTCTTAATTGAATCATGTGCTTTTTTTAAGTCTACATATAGTTGATGTACAGTACCATTATATTCCCATTTCTTTTCTAAAATCTGTCTTATACTAAAAATCTGATCTGTTGTAGACCTGTTTCTTCTAAATGCACATTGATGATCTCCTAGAATGTCATCAATATAGGGAGCAAGTCTGCTTACTAATATATTTGTTAAAATTTTGTACGAAGTTGAAAGTAATGAGATGCCCCTATAGTTGTTGCAATCAGTTTTATCTCCTTTCTTATAAATTGGTACGATAATTGATTCCTTCCATTCATCTGGAAGAGCTTCTTTTTTCCAAATCATACTAAGCAACCAGCGTATCTTGTCCATCAATTTTTCTCCCCCTGATTTTATCAGTTCTGCTGGGATCTCATCTGAACCTGATGCTTTATACATCTTCAATTTTTCAATTGCCATTTCAACCTCTAATGCACTTGGCTCTGCGACTAGCATTTCAGCTGTCTGTAACTTATCCTCCTCAATGTCCTGTTCTGTATGTACATTTAATAGCTGATTAAAATAACTTTTCCATCTATTTAATATACTCTTGGAATCTGCAATCATATCCCCATTTTCATTCCGAATTATGTTTGTTCTAGCCTGAAACCCTTTCTTCTCTATACTAATTCCCTGATATAATTCTCTAATGTTCCTATTTTTGCATTCATTTCAAGATCATTAATCTTCTCTCTCAAATATTCACTCTTTTTACTCTTTAGTAACTTGGTGGTTTCCCATCTAACACTACCCAATTGCTCTAAATTTACCTCATTTGGCTCGTGTAACCATTTCATTTTTGCTAGCTTTCTTTTCTTTACAATGTCGGCACATTCCTCATCAAACCATTTCTTGTTTTGCCTCTTTTTTAAACAACCAATGCTTTCTGATGCTGACAATTTAATAGTATCTCTTATAGCCTCCCATTCTTTATTTATATCAGTTTCTTCTTCGTTTGCCACATTGTCATCTGAAGATTCCAGTACTTCAAATCTATTAGGAAATTTTGATTTGGTATTCTTGACGCATTTCATCATTTTTCAAGTTTTTTAATTCATATTTTACAGAATCATCTTTAGCATTTGTTCCTCTCAAAAGCGATAGCCGTTGTCTGATTTCACTCTGACCAGATGATGATCTGAATTGCAGTCTGTCCCTCTAACTGATCTAACATCAATGATGCTACTGTGCCAGCGTTTATCCACTAATACATGATCTATCTGGTTCCGAGTTTCTCCATCTGGGGACGTCCAGGTGTATTTATGAATATCCTTATGCTGAAATGTTGTGCTCTTAACAATGCGATTCTTTGATGTGGCAAATGTGACTAATCTAACCCCGTTGTCGTTACTATCTTCATGAAGACTGAATTTGCCTATTGTTGGTTTGAATATATCTTCCCGCCCCACTTTTGCATTAAAATCTCCTAAGACAATTTTTCATATGATATCGTGAAAGGCTATCAAATAAGCATTCTAATTCGTCATAGAACTCATCCTTGATCTTGTCATCTTTATCTTCTGTGGGGGCATGTACATTTACAATTATAAAATCATGTCGTTTACCCTTTAGAATTATGTATGATATCCTATCACTAACAAACTTAATATCTCGGATAGCGGATAGGATCCTCCTTCTGACTAAAAAACCCGTTCCAAATGCAGGTCTTTCTGTACCCCCATAGTATAATGCAAAACTTCCTGATTCCTGACTACCTTTTCCTGGCCACCTAACTTCCTGTAAAGCAACTATATCCAAGGGCGATTTATCTAATTCCCGCGTTAATATCTCTAGTGCCCCGCTATTGTATAAAGTCCTAACATTCCATGTTCCTAGGAACATGTCCCTGTGTTTGAGCCTTTGGCATGGGTTCCCTGAAGTAGTCCCCGCCCGGAGAACCGAATGGGGGACTATTTGACCTCCGGAAAATTTTACCCCAGTAGAACCCATGTCCGCATTTCTTGACGGTTGTATTTTTACGGTGAAAGATCATCACTCTTTCGACCAAGGTACTTATTTCGTCTGGCTTATCACCTTCGACCAGTCCGGCATGGGTAACCCTATCGGCAGCAATGCTACCGCCGGCATAGCTCTCAGGATTATTTAAGCACACAAGCCACTCCACCACGACAAGGTAAAGATACCATGGAGGGGAAAAAAAATCTGTCTCGTAGTCTAATATTTGTTATCATAGAGAGCCTTAACTTTTTTTTCCATTACATTATAACTCTGTCAAATATTGCAATAAGATATATATATTTTTTTTTAAATTTACACAAGTTAGTAGATAAACTCTGTATGATTTTTTTTTCAGCAGACATAAAAATGTTTGGAAATATTGCATTTATGTAACATTGGGTTAATATCCCTATCAAACAACAGTACAGTATATTTGCTCATACAATTAATTCTAGATATTTGGTATCTACTTAATCTCCAATTGCATGGCATGAGAGGTCTAGAAGGCCCTTAACCTATCTGCTGGCTTCACATCCACATATGTAAATCACAGAGGTGGATGATCATCTAGATGTAGTCAGCATATCAGATTCCCAGTCATTATAGCTGGTTTTCTCAACCTAGAACTGCTACTTATTGTAGCTACCCAAATTCCAACAATGTTGGGTGGGCAACGGTCCCAAATTGGCCAAAGATAATTTTAAAAAATTTGCTCGCATGGGGATTTGAATATGCACCAATGCATTATGTGTTAAACTGCTTGGCTATACGCAGAACTACTCACTTCCACTGATCCTTGTTGTTACATATATTTTCTTTTATGGAGTATATCTGCACTTCTTTATGAATATCCTCATAGGATAATTAAAACCAATAAAAATGAATCTAATTGAACAAGAAAACAAATCAGGAATTTATCAGATCAAATGCAGGGATTGCATAGGAAAAACAAAAAGAAATTTGAAAACAAGGGTGAAAGAACATCTTAGAAATGTCAAAAATAATGGAATGGAAAAGTTAGCAGTAGCTGCTCATGCTAGGTCTGAAAAACATCTAATTGAATCAAAAGCCAGTCTAATTAAACAAATAGAAAAACAACAAGAAGAAAACATTAATTTGGAAAAAATCCACATTCAAAAAACAAGAAAGAAAAACAAACTTATGAACTACGAAATTCCCGCGAATTCTGATTGGATCCGGAGGATTGTTGGTCCACCAACAGAGGGAAGAAGAAGTAGTTCTTCTGAACGACATAATATCAGTTGATGAGAAATTACTGAAGATGAAGCTTCCAAGGCTTTGAAACCATGGTCGAATTAGAAGACCGGATACGAGGTGAGGTATGAAGCATTTTAATTTAATCTTATATATGGTGTAACTAAATTCCCATTACACATCCTCAAACTGTGTAATGGAAATTTAATTATACCCTGTACACTGTTCTAAAATTTTTATATACCATATGAATTCTGAGAGAGAAATGGCACAGCATTAAAATTTTAGTGACAAAATTACAATTGTTATGCTTCATTTTTAATTATATCAGAATATATGCAAGATAAAGAGAAGAAATTGTCACAACTGGGATACATTGTAAACTCTTCAGAAGGAAGCAACTTACATTTTGACGGAGAACTACTCACCATAGATATTGCACTCACCAACTTCTATATAGAGGAAAGAGTTTTAAAATGCAGTTAGACTTATCATCATCATCATCATCACTCCAAGGATTAGGCAATTGCCCGTTCCGACTTCATATTGCATCAGCCCAACGTCTTCTAGGTCTTCCAACATCACGCCTTCCTCTTGCTTGATAATTTCTGGCTAACAATGGATATCTCTCCTTGCTCATTCCATCCATGTGATCAATCCATTTCTGTCTGTAATTCGTGACTTTATCCAACAAAGGCTGTACTTAGTTAGACTTATCAGCTGCTAAATCTCTTCCAACAGAAAAATTACCAGCACATTTTGGGCTAAATAGAAATGAAACTGCTACCTTCTGGCAAAAAGGGAACAAGAGTCCAAAATATTTGAAACCATGAACTGAATTATCAATCAGCGTATTAATAGTTAATACAAAATTTAAAATTACCTAAAATTCAGAGGACACTATATTATACCAATCAAGGAGTTTGTTTGGGAAGTGATATTAATAAATAAGGCAAAATTCTAAAAGAAATTAGCTGAATAAGTGCCAAATGCTACCATTTAATTGAAAGCCTATGGAACTAGAATATTCCATTGAATTGTAAAAAAAAACAGTGTTTAAGACATATTTTAAGTAGAATTGAAGGAAGAGAGATGAAGTTTTTAAGAAGTATGTTTGGAAAAACCAGAAGAGATAGAATACAAAATACTAAAGTATGAGACATTTTTGAAGTTAGAGAAATTGCAAGATCAAGTGGAAGTTAGTAGAATAAGGTGGTATGGCCATTTTAAAGAATATATACTGGAAGGATATCAAAACTAGCACTCAAATTTAGATTAGGAGGGAAGAGATCTGGAAATCGGCCAAGATATAGATGGAATGAACAAATTAAGAAGAATGTTAAGGAAAGAGAGTTGAATGGATGGAAATGATGAAAGAGGAGATATGAAATGATAGAGATAAATGAAGCTTTAGTCCAAAACTCAACCTCCAGAACAGGGACATGAGATTAAATGAAGATGAAATACAAGAAGAAAATTACAAAAACACTACATCCCACACACATTATAAAAATTACAAAACCTGCAATACACGTCTAACATTCAATTTCAGTGAACTGAAAGTCTTGAGTGCACAATGATCCTCCTTGTAACCCCCTAACATGAAAACCAAGCATTTCCAGATCATTATTGATATTGTTATATGTAGGGTATAATTAAGGGTACTTAGGGTAATTAAGGCCTGATCCATCAAAGGGCTTAAGGGAGCTTTGGAACGGGGATTCTTCGGAGGGTTTGGTAGCATGGGGTGTACTTATGGAATTGGATCCGCTGAGCTAAAATGGAGGGTTATAACTAAGGGTAGTTGTGGCACATACAAATAAATAATTAAATCTTATACTCTATATTTTAAACTATAAGTAAATCATACAGGTTAAAGTAATTAACACTAACTTTAACTATACTATGTTATTTCTAATTTGTTGCGAGAGAGAGATATAGTGAAATTTACCCATTTGAAACACATCTAAGACCCAAAAAAAACATTACTAAGAACATTGTGAAATCAGGCTTAACTTTACAGAAATTCATTATACATCAAATAATAAATTACTGTCCAAAGAAACACTGGATACAAAATTCATCAGTGAGATCGTAACAGGCCTATCGGCTTAAGACTTGATTGGATGAAGAAGAAGAAGAATTTACCTTATTAGTAATTCTGCTAAAAGAATCATCAATCATCTGGGATGCAGATCTATCCAATTAACACCACAGATACCCAAATTGATAAGGACACTTGTGAATAATTATATATATATATATATATTTTATTATATAATTATATCTCTTGTTCACTATTGTACATTCATCACTTCACAAAGTATGAACTTTTGGATTAATACAATTGCAATCTTGATCTAATAATATATTGTGTTTTAGCCTGAAGGTGAAACGCAGTATTCTAATGAAGCTATTTTCGTAGACCTGCGGAATATAGAGAACTTTCAGACAACTGTCAACCTTGAAATACCAAAGAACATAGTCGAAGGATCTGATAGAGTAGAAATTTCAGCCGTAGGTATGTAGCAATTATTTAGTATTAGTAAAATTTGTAGTAATTAATTTGAGTTTGTGATCTTACCTCATAAATTATTAAGTTCTTGAGAACATATTTCAATATTTAATATTTGAGGGAATTAACACTATGAGGTTTCTTTTAATTATTATGAGTTAGGGATTTAGACTCACCTCATAATTTTTTTATTTTCTTCCAGACCATAGTTCCATTATATCTGTGTGATATTGTCTTCATATTATCATCAGCTCGTTCAGACCCAAAATTCAACAGTCTGAACGAGCTGATAATATTATTATGAAATATTTTTAATTTTTTTTCTCAATTTCAACCCATATCCTTGAAACCTTGAAGTACCAATGAACATAGTCAAAGGATCTGATAGAGTAGAAATTTCAGCTGTAGGTATGTATCAATTAATTAGTATTTGTTTTCCTAAGTTAAGTAAAATTTGTAGTAATTAATCTGAGTTTGTGATCTTACCTCATAAATTATTATGATCTTGAGAACATGTTAAATATGTAATATTTGAAGGAAGTAACACTATCCGGAGGTCAAATAGTCCCCATTCGTTTCTCTGGGCGGGGACTACTTCAGGGAACCCATGCCAAAGGCTCAAACACAGGGACATGTTCCTAGGAACATGGAATGTTAGGACTTTATACAATATAGGGGCACTAGAGATATTGACGCGGGAATTAGATAAATCGCCCTTGGATATAGTCGCTTTACAGGAAGTTAGGTGGCCAGGAGTAGGTAGTCAGGAATCAGGAAGCTTTGCATTATACTATGGGGGTGCAGAAAGACCTGCATTTGGAACGGGTTTTTTAGTCAGAAGGAGGATCCTATCCGCTATCCGAGATATTAAGTTTGTTAGTGATAGGATATTATACATAATTCTAAAGGGTAAACGACATGATTTTATAATTGTAAATGTACATGCCCCCACAGAAAATAAAGATAACAAGATCAAGGATGAGTTCTATGAAGAATTAGAATGCTTATTTGATAGCCTTTCACGATATAATATGAAAATTGTCTTAGGAGATTTTAATGCAAAAGAGGGGCGGGAAGACATATTCAAACCTACAATAGGCAAATTCAGTCTTCATGAAGATAGTAACGACAACGGGGTTAGATTAGTCACATTTGCCACATCAAAGAATCGCATTGTTAAGAGCACAACATTTCAGCATAAGGATATTCATAAGTACACCTGGACATCCCCAGATGGTGAAACTCGGAACCAGATAGATCATGTATTAGTAGATAAACGCTGGCACAGTAGCATCATCGATGTTAGATCAGTTAGAGGGGCAGACTGCAATTCGGATCATCATCTGGTCAGAGTGAAAATCAGACAACGGCTATCGCTTATGAGAGGAACAAACGCTAAAGATGATTCTGTAAAATATGAATTAAAAAACTTGAAAAATGATGAAATGCGGCAAGAATACTAAATCAAAATTGTTAATAGATTTGAAGTACTGGAATCTTCAGATGACAATGTGGCAAACGAAGAAGAAACTGATATAAATAAAGAATGGGAGGCTATAAGAGATACTATTAAATTGTCAGCATCAGAAAGAATTGGTTGTTTAAAAAAGAGGCAAAACAAGAACTGGTTTGATGAGGAATGTGCCGACATTTTAAAGAAAAGAAAGCTAGCAAAAATGAAATGGGTACACGAGCCAAATGAGGTAAATTTAGAGCAATTGGGTAGTGTTAGACGGGAAATCACCAAGTTACTAAAGAGTAAAAAGAGGGAATATTAGAGAGAGAAGATTAATGATCTTGAAATGAATGCAAAAAATAGGAACATTAGAGAATTATATCAGAGAATTAGTATAGTGAAAAAAGGGTTTCAGGCTAGAACAAACATAATTCGGAATGAAAACGGGGATATGATTGCAGATTCCAGGAATATATTAAATAGATGGAAAAGTTATTTTAATCAGCTATTAAATGTACATACAGAACAGGACATTGAGGAGGATAATTTGCAGACAGCAGAAATGCTAGTCGCAGAACCAAGTGCATTAGAGGTTGAAATGGCGATTGAAAATTTGAAGATGTATAAAGCATCAGGTTCAGATGAGATCCCAGCAGAACTGATAAAATCAGGGGGAGAAAAATTGATGGAAAAAATACACTGGTTGCTTAGTATGATTTGGGAAAAAGAAGCTCTTCCAGATGAATGGAAAGAATCAATTAACGTACCAATTTATAAGAAAGGAGATAAAACTGATTGCAACAACTACAGGGGCATCTCATTACTTTCAACTTCATACAAAATTCTAACAAATATATTAGTAAGCAGACTTACTCCCTATATTGATGACATTCTAGGGGATCATCAATGTGGATTGAGAAGAGACAGGTCTACAACAGATCAGATTTTTAGTATAAGACAGATTTTAGAAAACAAATGGGACTATAATGGTATACTGTACATCAACTATACGTAGACTTAAAAAAAAATATGATTCAATTAAGAGGGAGAAGTTATATAGTATTCTGCTGGAGTTCGGAATTCCTAAAAAGTTAGTTAGACTTATACGAATGTGTCTACATGGCACAAAGAGTAGGGTGCGTGTAGGCAAACAGTTTTCAGACACTTTGAAATCCAGAATGGTTTGAAGCAAGGAGATGCACTATTTCCTCTACTATTTAATTTTGTACTAGAGCATGCCATTAAATCTTTAGAGAATGAGGAAGGCTTACAGCTTAAAGGTATTAATAAGCTGTTAGTTTATGCTGATGATGTAGTACTACTGGCCGATAGCGAGGAGATACTAAAGGCCAACACGCACACACTATTGAATAACACTAAGAAATTAGGACTGGAAGTAAATATCAATAAAACTAAATATATGGTCACACGTAGAAATTCAGTATATAATGGAAATGGACAGCTAATGACAAATGAGGGAATTTTGAGGAAGTGGCTGAATTCAAATTCCTAGGAGCAATAATCACAAACAGGAATGAGATGCACAAAGAAATTAAAAGTAGGCTCAATTCTGGAAATGAATGCTATTATGCATTGCAGAGACTTTTGATGTCCCAACTCCTTTCAAAAAACGTTAAGCTGAAAATATATAAAACTATTATTCTACCAGTTATATAATATGGGTGCGAAACATGGACTCTTACTTTAAGTGAGGAAAGGAGATTACGAGTATTTGAGAATAAAGTTCTTAGGAAAATGTTTGGACCAAAGAGAGATGAACAGACAGGTGAATGGAGAAGACTACATAACAATGAACTACATGGTCTTTATAGGAAGCCAGATATAATAAGAACAGTTAAGTCTCGTAGACTGCGATGGGCAGGACATGTTCCACGTATGGGGAATGAAAGATGTGCATGGAAACTTCTTGTAGGAAAGCCAGAAGGAAAACGCCCAGTTGGTAGACCAAGAATGAGGTGGGAGAACAAAATTAACTATGATTTGAGGGAAGTAGATTATACAGGGAATGATTGGAAAGCATTAGCTCCGGATAGGGATATATGGAGTGCTTATGTCCACGCGGCCATGAACCTACGGGTTCGATAGTGCCAGTGAGTAAGTAAGTAAGTAAGGAAGTAACACTATGAGGTTTCTCTTAATTATTATGAGTTAGGGACTTAGATTCACCTCATATTTTTTTTAATTTTCTCACACACCACAGCGCCATTACATCTGTGTGATATTGTCTTCATATTATCGTCAGCTCGTTCAGACTGTTGAATTTTGGGTCTGAACGAGATGATATTATTATGAATTTTTTTTTAATTTAAATATTTTTTTTTCCATTTCACCCCATATCCTGTCTTCTACTTAGACATCGGTTTCATAACTCTAGTAGTTTTATCTTCAACAGTTACTTGCCCAATGTTCTTATCATCCAGGAGCATTAATTCTTACTCCATCTGTTAGTGGACCAATGAATTTCCTATTAAATTAACTTCACTGGGAATTTCAAAATTCATTAATTTTTCTATCTTAGTTTTTTTGAAAGTGGTTATTTTTCCCAAATAGTGAGCTCGTTAGGTTTTTCTGTTTGTTTTATTAAACTAGTCTTTCTTTAAAATTGATGTTTTTCTGACCAAGCATGAGCGGCTACTACTGATTTTTCCAATTCCCCATTTTTGACATTCCTAAGATGTTTTTTCACTCTGGTTTTCAATTTATTTTCTTTTCCCTATGTAAATTGTATCAAATTATTTGCATTTAATCTGGTAAATTCCTGATTTTCTTCAATTTAGTCATTTTCATTGGTATTTAATGATCCCATGGAGGCTATATTCATTTCTCGGTGCTAATCTTATGTTGAACTTTTTTAAAATATTTGAAATATGTAGTACTTCAATAGATGGTAGATGAATCTCTTATATAAATAAGGTGAGTCTGTTACATTTACCTCATTAAAAGTTGAGTTCTTTTGCAAATGTTTTAATATGCCTGCATATCATCTTCAGCTTGTCCAGAATGTTGAATTTTACATTGTCAGCCCAGGATGTCAACTTCCACTCCATCTTTTGGTGGACCAAAAAACTTGTAAATCAAATCCCTCTCCTGGGAATTTCCAAATTCATGATTCTATCCCTGTTGTCCTGGTTGTAAATATTTTCCCAAATGGTGTACCAGTACAATTGGAGGGCTCTTTTGATTGTAAAAACAAAATATGGAAATATTTTCTAGTAAACAAGTTATCACAGACAACGACGTTTTAAGTTATTTGAGGGTGAGTGAAGATTGTATGAATAACTGTTAGGGCTTGGAGGAATATGAATAACTGTTAAGTTTATTGCCTGGTCTTGCGCTATGCATTTTAAAGTCGGTAGGGAGGATATCAGGTAGCAAAGACAGATGTTACGGTCTAGGTGATCACGCAAATCTCCAGGGTTAAAATGTAGTGAAAAATACAATTAGGAGGGATGCTAAGCATAGTTTATTGCTTTTAAGAGATTTCAAAAGAAAAAATATGTGTCCTCCAAAAACATAGGGGCAGCTAGAAAGATTATTGACCTCGAGTAACTGAACATGTAGCCTATAGAGATAAGGAAGATAGCCATGTAAAAGGCCACGCCCTAAATTTAGTAGGCCTATATCGACTTGCACATGAAGCCTATAGAGTTGTGTCAAAAGATTTATTTTACCCAATAAAAATTTTGTATAAAAATTGTAATGGCAACGGAAAAATAAGTCAAATCCACGACTTTCTTAAATATTTTATATAAAATGTTATGAAGTTAAAAATCAAAGCAAGTGGGGCGAGTGCTCCCATCCGAAGTACAAAGCAAGAGGAGCGAGTGCTCCCCTTTCGTCAATAGTAAAGCAAGAAGGACGAGTATTCCTCGATAGTCAAAGTGCGTGGAGCGAGCATTCCCATTAGAAGAACGTACAAAAGAAAGTTCCGCGATAAGTATCATTAAAACTTAGTAGTGGTTTTGGCTGTTTCCGAGCCAGGTTTTAAGGGCAAAGTGTATATCTTACTATTGAGGAAAAAGAAAGTTAATAAAATCCTTCTATCACGTCGCCTAAAATTAGTTTTATCACTAATTACCGTATATAGCTTTTATCTATCACCGGCTAAAATCATAAAGTTCAGCCCGACCCAAGAGAAACAGAGGAACTC
Organism: Diploptera punctata; assembly: GCA_030220185.1. NCBI lineage: Eukaryota > Metazoa > Arthropoda > Insecta > Blattodea > Blaberidae > Diploptera > Diploptera punctata. The sequence goes on along the minus strand of JASPKZ010005678.1, from coordinate 143,113 downwards.
ACTGCTCGCGCATAGAAAGTCAACTATATTTTCTATGGCAAATTTAAATAGTTCCTTTTATTACCGGCTAAAGTTAATTCTATTACAAATGGCAGTCCCCAATCTTCCTCCATTTTTTTATTGCCTCCTGATGTAAATTTTAATTTAGTGTCCACTTTGCTCATTAATCATACTAAATTCAATCTCTTGCACATGTAATATTTTTAGCAACATTTTCCAAGATATATATATATGTGTGTGTGTGTGTGTGTGTGTGCTATTTTTTATAATATGTAATCTTCCTCCACTTGTTCCTGCACTTCTGAAATTTTCTCCCGCGTTATATACATATAACCCTTACAATTTTTTAACAAGATACTTGCCTCCTAGTCTACTTTGATTTTTTTTTATTTTGTTTTACCAGCAACTAGTGGCAACTTACCTTAATCATTTACCTATAAGATGATTTATTGACGTAAATTATTACTGCTCATGCGAAAAAAATTATAAATGAATCACTCATGAATCATACATTTTTTATATACATAAATTGTAACGGTGTCCATATTCACAGTCTTTAGGCTATTTATATCACTTTGCTTTGTTTTATTTTTATTTATACTTCATTAAGCACTTGTTTCATTCGGCCCACTGAAATCACTGAATCACACGATATCAATTAACACAGGTTCTCAACATATCACATAGCCCATACTTGCATTACACATTTTTTTAGTAATCACACCTGGATTAAATGAGGCATACCTATCTCCTACAGTCAAGACTTCTCTCCCTATCAACCGTATATTTATTTTGCGATTTATTCTTCTGCAGATTCCCCTGACTCTACATTTCCCTTTGAATATGTCATGTATTTAGCTTTCTTTGAGCATATCTTATCACCCATTCCTTCCTTTCTCATTTTCTGGCTAACGAACTTTCTTTTGAACAAGGCTTCTGCCTCCTTGTCCACTCTGAATTTTCTACATGGGACTTAATTACCCTATAATTACTTATTTGCATATCTTTCAGTTGTGTTCCCCTTTGGTGCGCCTCTATTTTCATTTAATTCACTAGGCTTTAATGCCTTCTGGGGGTTAAGGATGTGCTCAGCACCTTCTACATTTTCTGATTCAAATTCAATTTCATTTTTAGTAACCGAATTGCCGGCGATACTGGGAGTCGCTGCCACTTCAGTTACTTCACTTGCACCATACATACTGTCAGAACAAGATGCATTGTCTACTTCTACAAAATTACTTACGTGGTTCATTCATCGTTCTGTTTACTGGAATTTACTTTTTCACTGGTTAACTTTTCTACTTCCTTATTTATCAGTTGTTTCTCAACCCCATTCGGCACTTTATCAAAACGATTATTTACCACGTTTTCTACAGTTACGATTATTTCTTCTTCTTCGTGGACTCTAGGTATACAGGTATCATTCAATGGTTCTTGTTCTGTCATAACATCCTTAACAGCATTTTGTATTTCCCCGATTTTCTCAATGCCCCATCTAATTTCTATTCTAACTGTGTTAAAGTCCTCTCTAATTTCTTTTCCCAATGCATCAAAATTAGATGTATTTATTTTCTCCATATTAACTTTCATTGCAGCAAATATATTTAAAAAAACCATCCCTAGAAATATTCTCCTGCTTTCTACCCGTATTTTTATGTGTCACAAGTCCCGAATCTTCCTGAATTTTTTTAAATTCTAGCCTGCTTTCAATTTTCAATCTACTCTTACATATAGACTACAATATTACTTTCTTTGCATTCCTGTACAATCAAGGAGCTCACTATCTTTAATTTTTTTTCTTAGAAAAACAAACACATGTACTTATCATTCCAAAGAAATAAATTCTTATTACTCTAATAACTTATACTTCATAGAGGAAAACCAACTAAATCTATCCCTGGTTAATTACACATACATTCTCATTTACAATCATTCTCTCTATATAATAAAACACATTTATCTCTCTCTCTACTGTAATTAATTCAATTTTTCTTCATTGATTTATTTTTTTACTTCACTTACGCACTTTGACGTCTTCAGAGTCATCGTCTTCTGTTGATCGGGTCTACCTCTGGTTTCCTTCCTGCAATTTCTCCTCGTAGACTGACGTCGGCAGCTAATTCTCCTTTCCTCTTATTTATTTCGTTGCTCCGTTGCTGGCGTCGATGATCATCAGTCACCCGATTTTCTCGTTCACTTCTTTTATCACTGGTCACTGTTCATCAATCACACGGCACTTGAAATCTATTGTTCAGTAATGTCCAGGTCACATCGTTGGCACGACATTTGTAACAGAATTTAATTTTAGCCGGTGATAAAAGAAACTATTTCAGGTAATTAGTGATAAAATTAATTTTAGGTGACGTTATTGAAGGATTTTATTAATTTTCTTTTTCCTCAATAGTAAGATACACACTTTGCTCTTAAAACCTGGCTCGGAAAATAATAATACTTATCGCGGATCTTTCTTTTGTATGTTCTCCTCATGGGAACGCTCGCTCCACGCACTTTGACCATTGGGGAACACTCATCCTTCTTGCTTTACTATTGACGGTAGGGGAGTGCTCGCTCCTCTTGCTTTGTACTTTGGATGGGAGCACTCGCCCCACTTGCTCTTGACTATAGGGGAGCACTCGCCCCATTTGCCTTATTTTTAACTTCATAACATTTTATATTAAATATTTAAGAAAGTCGTGGATTTGACTTATTTTTCCATCGCCATTACAATTTTTATACAAAATTTTTATTGCGTAAAATAAATCTTTTGACACACTTCTATAGGCTTCATGTGCAAGTCGATATAGGCCTACTAAATTTAGGGCGTGGCCTTTTACATGACTATCTTCCTTATCTCTCTAGGCTACATGTTCAGTTACTCGAGGTCAATAATCTTTCTAGCTTTTTGGAGGCCACATTTTTTTTTCTTTTGAAATCTCTTAAAAGCAAATAAACTATGCTTTGCATCCCTCCTAATTGTATTTTTCACTACATTTTAACCTTGGAGATTTGTGTAATCGCCTAGACCGTAACATCTGTCTTTGCTACCTGATGTCCTCCCTACCGACTTTAAAATGCATAGCGCAAGACCAGGCAATAAACTTAACAGTTATAGGTCGCGCAAGGGATTTTGAAGAATGTCCTTGACCATAAATCCAATCGGAGAGCCTATCCAGACTGCTCAGCTGTGAATTCTCTGCCTGTCACGCGTACAAACAAAACAGTTCATCTTACAAAACATGTACAGTCCATAGAGAATTATAGTGAGACGCGGATGTGTTGATTTTATATTTTAAACCGTAGACTATAATTAAAATATTTTGTACACTTGCTGCCTGAAGTCTTAAAATTATAGTGCAATGTGAATATCGGGTCTTCTCAACGTGGAGCCGCTACTTATTATAGCCACCCAAATGTCTCATGATGCTGGGTGGGCACCGGTCCCATACTGGCAGAAATTCCTTGAGAACATTTCTTCCCCCATGGAGACTCGAGCCAGCGCAAGTCCCGTAGCTCTGCGCCAAGACATCTTGTCTTAATCACATGGCTAAGGCGCGGGGAAGACTATAGATGGTTTAAATTAAAGTGACATTTAGTGGTTATTTAAAACATTAACAGAGAGATATAAACCAAATATAGAGTGTGTGTGTGTGTATATATATATATATATATATATATATATATATATAGTGAATATACTTCCTCCACGTATAAAGATGTCCTAACTCACGGGCACTATCGAACCCGTAGGTTCATGGCCGCGCGGACATAAGCTCTCCATACATCCCTATCCTGAGCTAATGTTTTTCAATCATTCCCTGTAAAATCTACGTCCCTCAATTCATAGTTAATGTTATTTTCTCCCGCCTCATTCTTGGTCTACCAACTGGGCGTTTTCCCTCTGGTTTTCGGACAAGAAGCTTCCATGCACGTATTTCATTCCCCATTCGTGCCACATGTCCTGCCCATCGCAGTCTACGATAAAGATTACCTATATTAATTAATTTTTGTAGCGAGATTTTAAAAATATTTAGCAGTGACTGTATTTGATATTCGCTAGCGAGCAGCTAGCGAGGGGGGAGTTAGCAATGACGTGTGGTCATACTTCCTATTGGCTGAAACCTACAACTGGTTAGTACAGGACTCGCATCTAAGCTCTCATTACAAATTTCATTCCTCAGGAATCATTGCTACACCTATATTCATATTCTTCCAACCCCTAACAGTTGTTCATACAATCTTCACACATCCTCAAATAACTTAAAACGCCGCTGTCTGCATTGACTTGTTTACTAGAAAATATTTCCATATTTTTTTTTTTACAATCAAAAGAGCCCTCCAATTGTACTGGTACAATGGTGAGTTCTTTTGTATTTTCTGTTCATATCAATTTTATGTTTTTCTGACCAAATGTAAACTGCTATTCCAGATTTTTCTATTTGTCCTTTTTTTACATTTCTAATATGTTCCTTCTTTTTAATGGTTAAATTTTCCTTTGTTTTCCTATGTATATTATATCACAATCAGCACATTTTTCTGGTATATTCCCGATTTTTTACCATCATCATTCCTTTCATTTTTGTTACTTTTGTTTAGTTTTAATTAATGTTTTATTTAGGAAGTAATAATTTGAGGTTTTTTTAATTAAATTATTTTGAATCTGTTATATCTTACCTCAACATTAATGTTGATTTGTTCTTCAACATGTTTCGACTAGTCTTCTAATCATCTTCAGCATCTTGGCCAGACTGGTTGGATTTATGTTGGATATCGATGTCAGCTCCTTCCTGTGTTAGGTCAAAGAACCTCCAAACGAGGCAATGTTCCGTTGGTATTTCGAAATTTATAATTCTGTTTTTGTTCTTCTGAATATAGATTTTTTCTAAATAGCCAGCTCTTTTGTATTTTCTAACTGTTTTAATAATTTAGTGTTCCAATTTATATTATGTTTTTCAGACCAAACATGAGCAGCAACTACAGACTTTTCTATCTCCCCGTTTTTAATATTTCTTATGTGTTCTTTGGTTCTAATTTTTAGGTTTGTTTTTGTTTTTCCTATATATATATATATATATATATATATATATATATATATATATAATCTTTCCACAACCAGTACATTCATGATATATTCCTGATTTTTTTTATTTTTATTAGTTTTTTTTTCATTTATGTTGGTTTTTATTAGTTTATTTAAACTATGGTTATTTTTCGGTGCTAATTTAATATTAAACTTCTCAAATATCTTTTGGAATTTATTGTGTGCCCAAGGGTGATATGTGAATTTCCTGTATTTTTTCATAGGTGGTTTTTCTTTTTCAATAGTACTTTTGTTGATCATTTTTTGTTTCTTATACTTTTCTATCCTTTTGTGTATCATTTTTTCATCAAACCCATTTTCTCTTGCTGCTTTGATTATGTGTTTTTTCTCATGTTTGAAATCTTCTTCGTTTAAGGGTAAGTTTACCAATCTATGAGTTAAACTATTGAAGGCTGCCAATTTATGTCCAATTGGATTGAACCCTGTTGATTTAATATAATTTTCCATATGAGTTTCTTTCCTATGAATTCTAAATTCAATTTTTCTTTTTTCTTTGTTTCTAACCAATTTAAGATCCAAAAAAGTATATGTTTATTTTCTTCTATTTCTTTGGTTAATTTGATGTTTGTACTCTATAAATTTAACAGTTTTAGGGAATCATCTACATGCTTTTCTTTTACAATACAAATTATATCATCTACATATCTGCTCCAAAATGGGATGTGCTTTTGTGATTTTACATTCAAAATCGCTCATAAATAAATTTGCCAAGAAAGGCAATAATGGGTTTCCCATTGAGAGCCCTGATTTTTGTCTATAGAAACTCCCATTGAATGTAAAGAACATTTGGTCAATACATAACTTAAATAAGCAAAATCTGATCATAAATTTAACTTCCTGAGGAATTTGTTTAATTTATTCACTTCCTGTGTTAGACTTCTTTTTTTATTTTATTTTTTTCAGGTGATATCTTGGGATCAAGCATTTCAAATCTGGATAATTTGATAAGAATGCCTTGTGGATGTGGAGAGCAAAACATGCTTTATTTTGTTCCTAACATTGTAGTCCTTCAGTATTTAAAGGTAAGCATTTCCATACCTCATTTACTTGCCTAAAATGGTATATGTTGTGTGAAGTAAGTTAAATAATATACAAAAGTATTTTATAGCACTAATTAAAAAATTCTGTATAAGTATTTAAGATCAGTTGTTAATAGTATAATGATAATTAGGGCAATAATTATTATGTGATAGATATTACAATTGCAACATAGTATAATGAGAAGTAAGATTACTATATTTTGACTTGATTCCACATACAAAGAATTTTATAATATATTGTCTGTGTTACATTCTTAACTTTTAGTTCATCAAAATCCTTCCAAAACAAATATGAAGAAAATTAAAAACATTAACAATAAAAATGTATTTTTTTTCAAAATCAGATAAAGGAAATAATTTAGTTATTGTAGATAAAGAAGATTATTATAATAGAATGGAAAATTTATTAAAGGGAGAAAAATATGAAGAAATAAAAACCAATCCCCTCTCAAAAACAATTAAGATTGTAGAGTCTAATCTAAAATTAATTTTAAAAATCTTTGATGATCTTGAAGATGATTTTCGGGCTGTAGGTCATGGTCGTGAGGCTTGTAGTTCCCCGATGTTTCGCCAGAGACTGCATATGACACCCTCAAGGGTTGTCTTGAGACTGGCAATTTTGTCCACTGTCTGTCCTATCTATACATTCACCTCAATGTGTTCATAAGTTATATCTGCCTTCTGATTGGTCAGCGGTAGGGACTTCCATTGCTCCAATGAGATTGCTGTTTGATGGTCTAGTCGACTGTACTTGTAGAGGTTTGCATTCTGCATTTTTTAGAACCAGTATCCATACTTTGAATGATTCTTCTTTTCTATTGAAACTGTTTTTATGTTTGAATATTTCGATGGCTTCTCGTTGTAGATGGGTAAAATAGTGTGTGCAGTTAGATAATATGTCTGTATTCTGGTATTGTGCTATGTGGCCATCAAGTAAAGAGTGTTCTGCTACTTCTTGAAGATCATCATAGCAACTCTGGCCATGAAAGTCTACGTCAATACATAAAAAATTTTGTCTGAAAAATAAAAATTCAAATTAAACATTGCAAATCCCAGATTCATGGTCTTAAGTTTCATAAAAATGGAAAGAAAATGAAACCAATTATCAATAATATTAATTCACCGACCTACAACATTTCAAAATGGTTAAGTAATAAATTTAAAGGAATGAACAAATTTTAAAATTTGGCTGTGGAAAGTTCCTACCAGTTAATTGAAAAATTACAAAATATAGAAATTGAATCTTCACAAAGATTGGTCTCATTTGATGTCACCTCATTCACAAACATTCCAACAGAAGAAACAATGGAAATTTAGGGAAAAATGGCTAAAGAAGAACAAGATAGATTATGAGAGCAGAGAAGAAAATTTGAAATTAATCAAATTATGCTTAGATCAAATGTTCTTCACTTACAGAGGAAAATATTACAGGCAGAGAATGGGACTTGCAATGGGAAATCCAGTATCACCATTTTTGACAGATATGTTTATGAGAAACTTCGAATGTCAGATAATCAAAGCATACCCTTTGATTTTTAAATTTTGGAGTAGGTATGTGGGTGATATTATAGCAATAGTCAAACATAAACACTTGGATGATGCTGTTAAACTTTTAAATATGCATAATAAAACAATTAAATTTACTATGGAAGTTGAAAATAACCAAGAAATACCATTTTTACACCTTAAATTGAAGAGAAATGAAGAAAAACGGAAAATAGAATTTGGAATTTACAGGAAAGAAACACACATTGGTAACTATATTAAAGCAACAGGTTTCAACCATATTGCACATAAAGAGGCAGTCTTTAATAGTTTAACATATAGACTTGTGAATGTTCCCATGAGCAGAGAAGATTTTAATATAGAGAAAAACACATATATAAAATAGTAAAAGAGAATGGTTTTGAAGAAAAGATGATTCATAAGAAAATAAATTAATTCAATAAACAAAAAAGTGATAAATGAAAGTATTCTTCAGACAGATAAAGAGATTGATAAAAAATTCAGGAAATGTACATACCATCCTTTAGTATTTATTAAATTTAAAAAAAATTCAGCAAATTCAACATTAAATTAGCACCAAAAAAGATTACAGTTAGAATAAATTAATTAAAACCAACAAAAATTAAAAGATTGATGATGGCAATAAATCAGGGAATTATCAAATTTATTGTAAAGATTATGAAAAAATATACATAGGAAAAACAAAAAAAGGAACTTGAATACAAGATTGAAAGAACACCTTAGAAATGTTAAAAATGGAGAAATAGAAAAGTCTGTAATAACTGCATATGCATGGTTAGAAAAACACAGAATCCAAACAAAGTCTTAATTACTCAAACTAGATAAATTTAAGGAACTCACAATTTGGGAGAAAATTTACATCCATAAGAATAAGGAGAAAACTATGAATTTTTAAATTCCTGGGGAAAGAGGAAAAAATTTGATTTGGAAGTTCATCAGTGAGCCGACAGAGGGAGTAGAAATCAACCTACTGGATGACAATCGCAAACACAGCAGTTAGAATGCATTGACAATGTTGCATAGATGCGATGAAACTATATTCTGCAGAATATAAAAAAATATGATGTGAGTCAAAATAACTAACTAATAATAATTAAAAGGAACTTCATAGTGTTATTTCCTACAAATATTAAATAGAAAAAAAGATTTAACATCAATGAAAATGAAAAGTGGAGGATCTGTATTCAGGACCGGAAGAAATAAAGAAACAGTAGTTATGAAGGAAAAAACATTCACAAAATAATGTTTTTTTTATTGATAGACACTTGTAATATCTAAGATCATATATATATATATATATATATATTTATTTATTTATTTATTTATTTATTTATTTATTTATTTATTTATTTATTTACTTATTTATTCATTTTAATTGAATTGGTTTAATAATATCTATTACACAGAAAATTGTTTATTGCTTTTAAAGATTACATTTAGTGACAAATTATGTTTTATGTTAGTATTTATTCTTCTTCTTATTCTACTCCTTAATGCTGTTAGATATATAATTCTTCAATTGACATTCAATTCACATTTACTCATAGCACCACAGTTTTGCCTCATTTTTGTCCCATTCTGCCCTTAGTATTTCGCAGTTTAACTCTATTTCTACTTCCAATTTTACCCTGTATTCACATTTCCATGACTTGTTTGGTTTTTTTTTATCCTCTGCCATATGGCATACATGTCTCAACCATCTATGTTGCCTCTCTTCAATGACATCTATTACGTGTCTTTACCTGTCAGATCTCTTCTCTTATTCTTCCATTTCTTATTCTCTTCTGTCTTACCCATTGTTCTTCTAAAGAACTGTATTTTATTTTATTTTATTTTATTTTATTTTATTTATATTGATTTCAGTTCACTGCAAAACAGCATTTATTCCTATCGCTCATGGGAGGAACAAACGTTAAAGATGATTCTGATTATTTTATTTAAAAAACTTGAGAAATGATGAACTATGGCAAAAATACCAAATCAGAATTGCTAATAGATTTTAAATACTGGAATCTTCAGTTGAGAATGAAATAACCGAAGAAGAAACTAATATAAATAAAGAATGATAGGCTGTAATAGATGCTATTAAATTGTCCACATCAGAAAGCGTTGGTTATTTTAAAAAGTAGCAAAACAAGAAATGGCTTGATGAGGAATGTGCCGAAATTATAAAGAAAAGAAAGCAAGCAAAAATTAATTGGTTACACAAGCTAAGTGAAATAAAAATTGGGTAGTATTAGACGGGAAACCACCAGGTTATTAAAGAGTAAAAACAGGGAATATTTGAGGGAGAAGATTAATGAATGATATTGAAGTTAATGCAAAAAATAGGAAGATCAGAGAATTATATGAGGGGATTAGGATACAGAAGATTGTAGGGGTATAACTCTGCTATGTCACTGCTTCAACATTTATGAAAGAATTTTGGCCAGAAGATTAAGAAAACTTAAGAGAAGAACAACATGCCTTCAAAAGCGGAAAATCAACAGTGGATTTAATATTCTGTGTAATACAGCTTATTGAGAAGAAATGGGAATATGGATCAGAACTATATATTGCCATCATTGATTCTGAAAAGGCATACTATAGTGTTGTACATAGAAAAATATGGGAAGTCTTACAAAATTTAAAGGTGCCAAAGAGTTTAATTGAAAAAAATTAAAAACACATACAGGAAATGTGAAAACTGCTTAAGACTCCAGTAGGAATGACACAATAGTTTGAAACAAATGTTGGAGATAGAAAAGGGAGTGTGTTATCGTCTATTTTGTTCAATGCCATAATGAATGAAATTACAAATAAAGTTGTAGGGGAAGGCAAAAGACCAGACATGAAAATCTTTATCTTTGCAGATGATGTAATGATATGGGAAAATTAAACAAAAATAACATTGAACACAGACTTGAACATTGGAAAATAGTCGCAGAAGAATATGATTTAAAGATAAATATCGAGAAAATAGCAGTCAGGAAAATATTTATTGAAACGGAATCTTTCACTCAGCCTCTCAAAATAAGAAATCACTGAATTAAGAAATAACAAATTAAATAAAATTCAAACTAGATTAGTATGGGAGTAGATGAAGCAATCTTCAGAGATATATGAAATATATATTCAATCGGATCGGGAGATTACAAAGAATTTGATCTTGATATAATTAAATAGAAATAAAATGATACAGAGAAGATGATAGGTTAGAAAATAATCAATTAGTTATTAAGAACGAAAAGACATTTAAGAAGGTAGACCGAGCTAGCATAAAGGAGCCAGAAAACTTGCAGCGCTGTTATTTATACAGATTACCGAGCGTTCTGTTGTGCAGCAAATCCTGCCTTAGAAGAAACTACACTTGTAGACATTTAAGATATAATAGAAAATTGATTGCAGAGAAATTTGCAAACCCATAGTATGCAGGTGTTTTTACAGGTGGAGAAAAACAAATTAAGAGTGGAGGACCAAGGATAACAAGGAAGGTCAAGGAACCTACTCGAGATTAGACGTGAAGCTTAAAACAGACTTAGATCGGAATTCTCCAGAGTTCGAACTTGTGATGAAACTGTACGATTCAAAAGGGCATATCTAAATAAAACTTGGTGGAGTCATGTCATATCATAAGATGGCAATCCCTTCCTCACATCCAGGAAATGGTGATCAGCCAATCTAAAAGATTGTTATATTACGACAAGGTAATGACCTCATAATGACATAATCACAGAGACCTAGGTTTCATTATAGACAAGCAGACAATCCTAAGTTAGTTGTAAAATACTCACCAGCGGAGTTGTAAAAATACTCACCAGCATAGTTGTAAAAATACTCATCAGCAGAGTTGAAAAATACTCATCAATATGAATACTTATACATAATTAGCGAAAATGAACTTATAATTTTCTTACAACATTCTGCAGTATAGCAACATCATAACTTCGCGATTATTTTAGTGCTTATAAAAATTCGGTAGTGATAGTCATTCAGATATTTCGTTCTGAAGTCTAGACTCGCTCCTGAGGTCATTGCATTATCCAACATTGGATAATCATAATTGTACTTCGTGTCAACAGTGTCAACTAGAATAATAAATCATGTTTATTAAAATCCATTTCACATAGTCTTATGCCAGCCAGCTCATTTGCATCCCTGAAGAGAGAGAACCTCAGCTCTATCCATGATCCAAAGCCAAGCAAACCCAAGTTCTCATACATGGAGAAATCCTTTGATACTCCTGGCACATAAACTATCCTTTTATTAACCAGTTAACCCATAACAGAAGAACCCAGACAAAGTTCCTGCTTCAGTATAAACCACAACGATGATTAGGCAATCTACAAAAAGTGGAAAAATGTATATATTTAGGAACAGTGATAAATACAAATGGTAAAATACAGTTTCAAATCAGTAAAAGATTAAAGAAAAGTTTAAGTCTATAACTTAACTAAAACATTCATCTGTAATATAGAAAACAAAATGGCAATGCATAAAACTTATTTCAAGCCAGTTCTAACATATGCATCTGAGACTTGGATGTATACAAAAAAAAAGGAATTGAGCAGAATCCAACCTACAGAAATGAAATTCTTATGTGGAAAGGTTCATAAAACAAGGAGAGATAGAATAAGAAATTACAATATCAGGAAGATATTAAATGTAGAAAAATTAACAATAGACATAGATAAAAATAGAATAAAATGGTTTGGACATTTAAAAGGAATGGAAAAGGAAAGACTATCACAAAGACTGTTAAATCTCAAGATTCAAGGAAAACCATTATGAGGTAGACCACGAGAAAAATGGATTAACCAAATGAAGAAAAGTTTACAAGGAAGAGGATATGACTGCAAACAACTAAAAAGAGGAAAAGCATGGGAAGGTAGAGATGGTTTGGAATCGACCTTCCAAAAGGAGGACGCGATAAGAGGATGATGATGAAAGGGTTTCAGGCCAGAACAAACATAATTAGGAATGAAAATGGAGATATGATTGCAGATTCCAGGAGTGTATTAAATAGATGGAAAAGTTACTTTAATCAGCTATTAAATGTAAATGCAGAACAGGATATTGAAAGGGATAATTCACAGACAACAGAAATGCTAGTCACAGAAGCAAGTGAATTAGAGGTTGAAATGGTGATTGAAAAATTGAAGATGTTTAAAGCATCAGGTTCAGACAGGATCCCAACAGAACTGATAAAATCAAGGGGGGAAAAAACTGATGGACAAGATATGTCGGTTGCTTAATATGATTTGGGAAAAATAAACTCCTCCAGGTGAATGGAAAGAATTGATTATCATACCAATCTATAAAAATGCAGATAAAACTGATTGAAACAATTAAATGGACATCTTATTACTTTCAATTTTGTACAAAATTCTAACAAATATGTTAGTAAACAGACTTCCTCCCTATATTGATAACTTTCAATTTTGTACAAAATTCTAACAAATATGTTAGTAAACAGACTTCCTCCCTATATTGATAACATAATAGGATATCATCAATATGGATTTAGAAGAAACAGGTCTACAACAGATCAGATTTTTTGTATAAGCCAGATTTTAGAAAATACATGGGAATATATGTAGATTTCAAAAAGGTATAAAATTCAATTAAGAGGGAAAAGTTATATAGTATCCTTCTGGAGTTTGAAATTCCTGAAAAGTTAGTTAGAATTATACGAATATGTCTAAATGGCACAAAGAGTAGGAATCAATTAAACTAAATATATGTTCACATGTCGAAATATGTTATATAATGGAAATGGACAACTAATGACAAATTTTGAATAAGTAGCTGATTTCAAATACCTTGGAACATTAATTACAAATAGGAATAAGATGCACATAGAAATTAAACATAGGCCCAATTGTGGAAATGGATTCTGTTATGCATTGCAGGGACTCTTGTTGCCCCAACTCCTTTCAAAAAATTTTAAACTGAAAATATATAAAAATGTTATTCTCCCAGTTATATTATATGGATGCAAAACATGGACTCATACTTTCAGGGAGGGAAGAAGATTATGATTATTTGAGAATAAAGTTCTTAGGAAAATTTTTGGACCAAAGAAAGATGAACAGACAAATGATGGAGAAAACTACGTAACAGTGAGCTATATGGTCTTTATAGGAAGCCAGATATAATAAGTCAGATATAATAAATCTCGTAGACTGCGATGAGCAGGAAATGTGACACAAATGGGAAATGAAAGAGGTTCATGGAAGCTTTTTGTAGGAAAACCAAAGGGAAAATGTCCAGTTGGTAGACCAAGAATGAGGTGGGAGAATAATATTAACCGTGATTTGAGGGAGGTAAATTATACGGCGGATGATTAGAAAACATTAGCTGAGAATAGAGATGTATGGAGAGATTATGTATATGTGCCATGAACCTACTGGTTCAATAGAGCCAATGAGTTAGTTAGTTATAGCACTTATTCCTGTGACTAAATTTTACTTATTTTACTTCCTCAAGAATAAAACATTCTATTGTTTTGAGCAGTAGCGGGTTACAAAGAATTTTAAGTGAAGAGTTATTGATTGAAACCTAATATCTAGGCAAAGTATTGGACACCAGTTTGATGCTTGTTTTCTCTGTAGAGAGTTTGAGTCAATTGATATTTAATTAAAATATAATCAAGTGCCACATCTAGTTTAGAGTCATTATAGCACTGAATATTGAAATGATATAATGAAAACAGTTACATATTATTTTAATTGTGTCTATTTTATTTCTCAGAATACTAATAAATTAACATCAGAAATTGAATCAAGAACACTTCAATATATGGATATTGGATATCAACGTGAACTGACATATCGTCACTCAGATAACTCCTTCAGTGCTTTTGGAGAGGAAGATCCTAGTGGAAGCACATGGTATGTATTAATAATAGAGAACACATACTTTTACAGAACTGCAGAGTAAAAAAATCTGTAGAAAATATTCATTTTTGTAATTGAAATATACTAAGAGATCATTCACAATGGGTTAAAGCATTAACAAGCTGTTAGTCATGTAAAACGCGAGCTCCGTGAGATGGTGCATTCTGACGTGCACCAGGAGCGCTCTGCTAGACAGTACTTGCTACAGTTTCACTCGTCAAATGCAATGATAAGCATGGCTACGTTCAGCGTGGAGACCTTGCGACAATAAAGCCTTCGTATTTTTTTTTGGCATAGAATATCTCTCCCAATTTTGAAAAGGTTAAATTAGCTAATTTGATGAAAAAAAAACAAAAAAACATAAAAATAGCCTTTAAAACTAACAACAAACTCAACAACATCATATCAAGCAAAATTAAAGTAACAAATAAATACGAAAATAATGGCGTTTATAAATTAAAGTACAAAATTGTGATATGTTTTACATCGGTAGAACAGCAAGAAATTTTAACATAAGATATACCGAACATTAAAAAAAAACATTAATAACGAAGAAAAACCAATTTTTGCCAAACATATTCTAGAAACGGGTCAGCAGTTTGACAAAATCGATAATACTAGATCAAAATTACACAGAAAGAATAAAAAAAACAAGATTAGCATCCTAGAAGACAGACATTTTAAAGGAAGCTGAGAATAAAGACTTGCTCAACAAGAACACGCCCGCAGATCTGAACCCGTTGTTCAACTTATACAACAATATTAGTATTATAGCCTAACTATGATGGTTGTCCAGCGGTTCGCTTTGTTTCCACGCAGCTATTATATATAATTAAACACAAAAATGCCGACTACCGCCACTATAATAATTCCCAATGTTAATCATTGTCAAGCATTGTCGCTCCACCAACTTTTATATAAACGGACAATCGTAATAGTGAGGCAATAATACCAGTTGAAATGCAGAAGATGAAACATTGTTTTGAAATGCCATAATAGTTTATACTACCAGATGAAGTTTTCCCCTCCGTGGTATCTTTACCTTGTCGTGGTGGAGTGGCTTGCGTGCATAAATGATGGTGAGAGCTATGCCGGCGGTAGCATTTGCTGTCGATAGGGTTACTCATGCCGGACTGGTCGAAGGTGATAAGCCAGACGAAAAAAGTACCTTGGTCGAAAGAGTTACGGTCTTTCGCCGTAAAAATACAACCGTCAAGAAATGCAGACATGGGTTCAACTGGGGTAAAATTTTCCGGAGGTCAAATAGTCCCCCATTCGGTTCTCCGGACCGGGACTACTTCAGGGAACCCATGCCAAAGGCTCAAACACAGGGACATGTTCCTAGGAACATGTAATGTTAGGACTTTATACAATAGCGGGGCACTAGGGATATTAACGCGAGAATTAGATAAATCGCCCTTGGATATAGTCGCTTTACAGGAAGTTAGGTGGCCAGGAGAAGGTAGTCAGGAATCAGGAAGCTTTGCATTATACTATGGGGGTGCAGAAAGACCTGCATTTGGAACGGGTTTTTTAGTCACAAGGAGGATCCTATCCGCTATCCGAGATATTAAGTTTGTTAGTGATAGGATATCATACATAATTCTTAAGGGTAAAAACATGATTTTATAATTGTAAATGTACATGCCCCCACAGAAGATAAAGATGACAAGATCAAGGACGAGTTCTATGAAGAATTAGAATGCTTATTTGATCACAATATCATATGAAAATTGTCTTAGGAGATGTTAATGCAAAAGTGGGGCGGGAAGATATAGTCAAACCAACAATAGGCAAATTCAGTCTTCATGAAGATAGTAACGACAATGGGGTTAGATTAGTCACCTTTGCCACATCAAAAAATCTCATTGTTAAGAGCACAACATTTCAGCAGAAGAATATTCATAAATACACCTTGACGTCTCCAGATGGCGAAAATCGGAACCAAATAGATCATGTATTAGATGGACAAACGCTGGCACAGTAGCATCATCGATGTTAGATCAGTTAGAGGGACAGACTGCAATTCGGATCATCATCTGGTCAGGGTGAAAATCAGACAACGGCTATCGCTTATGAAAGGAACAAACGCTAAAGATGATTCTGTAAAATTCGAATTAAAAACTTGAAAAATTATGAAATGCGGCAAGAATACCAAATCAAAATTTGCTAATAGATTTGAAGTACTGGCATCTTCAGATGGCAATGTGGCAAACGAAGAAGAAACTGATATAAATAAAGAATGGGAGGCTATAAGAGATACTATTAAATTGTCAGCATCAGAAAGCATTGGTTGTTTTAAAAAAGTGGCAAAACAAGAAATGGTTAGATGAGGAATGTGCATACATTGCAAAGAAAAAAGCTAGCAAAAATGAAATGGTTACACGAGCCAAATGAAGTAAATTTAGAGCAATTGGGTAGTATTACACGGGAAACCACCAAGTTATTAAAGAGTAAAAAGAGGGAATATTTGAGAGAGGAGATTAATGATGTTGAAATGAATGCAAAAAAAAAAAAAAATAGGAACATTAGAGAATTATATCAGGGAATTAGTATAGAGATGAAAGGGTTTCAGGCTAGAACAAACATAATTCGGAATGAAAATGGGGATATGATTGCAGATTCCAGGTGGAAAAATTACTTTAGTCAGCTATGAAATGCACACCCTTCGACAAAAAAATGAATCATCTCTTGAACGCTCACTTCTTCTAAGTCATACTCGGCACAGCGGGGTTCAAACTAGGAAACTAGTCATAATTGTGCAGTCCCTGAGCTGCTGTGTTATGTGGCATGAACTGAAGACTCTTCTACGTGTCCCGATAGCTAAGCGGTAAAGCACGCGGTCACTGTTTCTGTTAATGAAGGTCGCAGGTTCGCGTCTTCAATTAAGCAGTTTTTTTTCGTGATATTTGTATTAAAACGTTTTATGGGTTAAATACATTTTATTGTGACATTTGAATTAATCTATACTTTTTAAGTTCATAATTTTTTATACCGTTGAGGTTATAACAATGTTAAATTATATATTTTTACACGCTTTATATTAGCTTGACCTGTATCTGTCTATGTAATGAACCTGTATCTATGTAACGGAATCTTTGAACACGATTTTCATCCACTTTAAAACATTGAATCGACTTGAAACTTTGTATACTTGTAAAAGACCCATGGCAATACAATAATTTCATAGTTGTTTTCTAAAATCGTAGCCAGAATCATCGGAAAAAAAAACCTGTGTAATAGATTGCGGACTTATCGACTTTATAGTCAATCGGTGTAAGAGCTCAGTTAGTAGAGCGGTGGACTGTAGTGGTATATAATTTCAGCAATCAATAGGTCGCTGGTTCAAATCCGGGCCGGAGGTTTTTTTAGAAAAGTATTAAGGAATTAAATTTTCATGGGATTCCGGTTTATGACAATCAATCAAACTAAAAATTAAAAAAAATAAATAATAGTTAAAAACTGAAACAACCCGCTTTATTAGATAACCAAACTAAAAAATAAACTAGTAGTTTAAAAAACTAAAACAACACGCTTTATTAGAAAACCGAACAAAAAAATAAAAAAATAATTTTAATTTCCAACACGCTTGGGGAAAAAATTAAAGAGGTCAACAAAAAACCATCTCTAACACATCTAGAATAAAACTAGAGTTATCTACAAAAACAAATAATTTTACCATCATGGTTTTTACGTTTTCTTCTTAGAGACTTTACTTTTACCAATATCTGTTTATTATCAAATATAAGTATTAATTGATATTGAGCACCCCACGCTTTTGATATTAAAATTATTTTTTGTAGATATCTCTAATTTTATTCTAGATGTGTTGGAGATTTTTTTTCTTTACCACTTTAATTTTATCCCAAGCATTTTGGAAAATAAAATTATTTTTCATTTTTTAGTTCGATTTTCTAGTAAAGCGTGTTGTTTTAGTTTGTTTAAACTATTATTTATTTTTACCTTGTATACTACCGTCTTCCTCAACTATCTAAAATTTTTGTTGATTTCACTCTAGGCCTTTCGATGCATGCTTCATCTTCTGGAGTTGTAGTAATATTGAATTAACTGTATGTCTAATAGAGGGTTTTGCCTATTAGGCACATTTTCGTTGAGAATGTTTGTATTCTTGGCCTTCTTCATAATTTCGTTTTCTTGTAAAATGTTAATTTTGTGTCTGTTGTTTTCTCTGTGTATAATTTACATTGTATTATCGATATTGTTGAAACTGTGGCCGCTTTCTGAAATATGTTTAGCGAAATTTGATTTCATTGTTAAAGGAGAAGGCAAATCAAATTTCGCTGTTGACCAGGTTGAATCCAATCGAAAATGTATGGGCTAAGATGAAAATAGAGATGAACTCTGATTGGCCTGCAGATGCACGAAAAACGAAAGATGGCTTATGGACACAAATTCAAGACGCCTGGGATGCTCTAGCCGATCGTCCACGTGCCTGTAGAAATTTGATTGCATCGATGTCCTGCAGATTGAGGGCGGCAATAGATGCTGAGGATTCATACACCCGATATTGATTTTGTTTTTGTTAAAGATTAATTTTAAAATATATTATTTTCTTTTTTCATTTAATTATTAGAAGGTTTTCATTTATGTGTTTTGTGTGCATTAAAGCTATAAAACTCAAATATAAATTTAAATATGAAACTATATTACAGGCGAAATGCTATTCTAACATTCAGTAAAAAAAAAGTAGAACGGGAATCAAACCCGTGAGATTACGAACGCAGATGTTGTGTGTTAAACCTCTCGACCACGGAAACACAAAAAGGCAAGCTCTCTCTTTTTTGTTACTTGAGTGTGCACTACGTTAACTAGCAAACACCACAGTACAATTACTGAAAACGTGTTAATGTGAATAAGGCTTCTGCGAGTGCTCACGAAGTTCCCCGATCGGTTGATAGAATCAAGATATGACTCATTTTTGTTGTCTAAGGGTGTACATACAGAACAGGACATTGAGGAGTATAATTTATAGACAGCAGAATTGCTAGTCGCAGAACCAAGTGTATTAGAGGTTGAAATGGGGATTGAAAAATTGAAGATGTATAAAGCATCAGGTTCAGATGAGATCCTAGCAGAACTGATAAAATCAGGGGGAGAAAAATTGATGGACAAGATACGCTGTTTGCGTAGTATGTATTACGCTCAGGGTCAGTTAAGCCCCGTCGTAATGATAGCGTGAAGATCACTATTGTTAAAGTGGTCTTTGGCCCGAGCGGTTGGCCTTGGTTTTGGAGGATGAATTCCACAGTTAAACATTTTAAAACACATTAAACGATAAAATAACATTCTCTATCTATCTTCGGGTTTTTACAGCTGCTGCCGTCTTCCCGTGCCAAACCTCCAAAGCCTACGGTCTTGGGCATCTTCGATGCATAGCCCTCTAGCCTTTGATTGATTTGGTCTTTTAGCATTTTGTTTTTTTTTTCTAATGTGTGGGGAGCTGGCCCACAGCATAAACCCCCAACCTGGAGGACCAGGAAAATTTCTGTCTGGGTTTTCCTCCCATAGCCTTTGAAGATCCCTCTTCACCGCAAGGCAGCGTTTCTCTATTTCCCTTAGAGATAGGGTTGCCTCTTCCGCCAGATCCGCCGTGATGAAGGACTCCTTCTGCGCCGACTCTGCCGTTGAGGTCTTCACCGTAACCCTGGCTAGGGGCCCTTACAGAGTACTATCAGTCGGAGCCAACTGAACCCTGCTTTTTTTAACGAGGTTGTTACTCCTCCCCCTCCTCCTTTCTCATCCGGGCTTGGGACCGGCCATGGCGGATTATTTATTAAAATAAACCAAACATAAAGAAATATTAGATCAACAACATATAAAACAATTTATTAAAGTCAGCTGAAATCGCCATAATGTCAAACGTCAAAATACTAA
This sequence comes from Diploptera punctata, assembly GCA_030220185.1. Lineage (NCBI taxonomy): Eukaryota > Metazoa > Arthropoda > Insecta > Blattodea > Blaberidae > Diploptera > Diploptera punctata. The sequence goes on along the minus strand of JASPKZ010005678.1, from coordinate 122,675 downwards.
AGTGTTAAAATTCAGAGAGAGAGAAAACAAACATTTAAAATATTCAACTTTGTTCATTATTCTAAGTTCTTTGGACCATTTGGTCCTTTAATTAATTCTATGTATGTAAAATGACCATTAAGGTAATGATAAAAAATGCTTATATTACCATGTAGAGCTGCCTCCCCTGCCGGGGGACCGCGTTCGGTCCCGCCGCCGTTCTGCCTTCGTTTAAAAAATCGCGAATATTTATATGAAAAATTTTAAGTTTCTAATCGGGGAAATTGGGGTGGAAAGTTTATGATCTAGTTCGAAGCCTTCATCTATGTCAAAATGGAAAGCTTTGTTCTACTTTCACTTCTTGTACTCATTCTACACTTATCTAATGTGGTCATCATTCTAACTCAACAATTCTGGAATCTGTGACATTGGTTTTGATCCAGGATATAAAAACATGCCTTTTTACTAGCGTTTTTTTTATATTATATGAGTATGAACTAATATGTTTTCCAGTGCGGATAGTTTTTCCTTATTTTCTGATATAATACACATGTATATGTGTCTATCCTTTATCGGCTTTTTATAGTATTTTATTATTTTGACAGTTAGGCCCTAGTGTAGGCATAACATTCCCCCCCCTAAATAAGACTGTAGGGTTGAAAAACCGAAAGTCTTTTTTCCTTACAGGATATCTCTCACCTCCCGGGGGTTTGTCCTGACATTTATCTTATTAACTTACTTTAAGTGGGAGTGGAACTGACGTCGTCAATTGGCGATTTCATCTGTAACCTGGAAGTATTTTGTTCTCAGTCTAAGAGGTTAGATCGTCTTTATCTTGCTAATTGAACCGGATACCCTTAATTGCGTCGTAATATCGGTAAGATCTGTTTACTTAGTGAGAACACTATACTTCTTAAAAAAAAAACAAAAATTACAAAATAGCATGCCTTCGCGGCTCTAACACAAAATGTTTACGCACGGTCAAAAAAAATTAACTTTCCACTAAAAATATTTACTGCTTTTCGTCCTTTGACTTTTTTTTAAACTTTCTTGTGGCTACTTTGAAACGATGCACTATCACTTTTATTCATATCCGACGCACTTAACACATTTCGTTTCTTGTTGGTTTTTCACTTCTAAGGTACTATTTCGTGAACCTGAACATTTTTAAAAAAATTTTCAGAACTGCTATGTCTGCTGTGGCTAGCTTGGAGGTCAGGGTTCGTGTCTGCTTGCCTCGATGGGGGATGCGATGTTCTAATGATCGAGTTCGTTGGATCATTTTCAGCTGCCGTTGGTCCCGGTAGGCCTTTGATTTGGTTATGCCTAGTTTCTTTAAACAAAACCCAGTTAGGTCCAAGGAGAGCTTGTGAAGGGTTTGATAGGAATTAATCTTGACGTGGAGTTTGTTTTCTTGATTCATCTATAGGAGAAATTTGGAACGAAGGATGTTAGGCCAAGGTTGACGTTGGAGATAGTTATTATTTTTTTATAATTGCCTGGGTTTGTTCTTTACTGCTAGTGAGGTGTTTGTCTTAGCTGGTTGCGAGTCTGGACATTCACCCATCTTATGCTCCGTCACGAGATGTGTAGTTGATCCTGGTAGCTCTATGCTGTGGCCCTCGTCCGCAGGTGTACAGGGTGTAGTTTGTCCTGGCAGCTCTATGCTGTGGCTCTCGTCCTCAGATGTACAGGGTGCGCCGTGAGTCTGGCCCTCTTAATCTTGCTCCCATCATGAAGTGTCGTGGTGGTGGCCGCAGGTCCAGGCGAGAAGCTACAATCTTATGACATTTGTTAAAACCTGGGAGGATAACTTTAAACATCGATTACTGGGTTGGTGGGTATCCCGCTCTACATGGGTCCGTACCTTTTATTATCACTCCTTGTCATAGAATGGTCATTTTCGGTTTGATTTAACCTCATCGCTTACATGCTTCAATTTTCAGCCATCTTATCTCCGAAACTATATTCCGACCCTGCTTACTAGACGTCCTGGCTTTCGGTCTCATTGTTATCTACATTGTATAAATTAGTTTTGTGTTCATTACGTGCACCCATGTTCCTATCTGTCCCTTATAGATAGCCTCAAGTTGCAAAAAGAAATGCTCTTATGTTTCTGGTATTATGATTCTCATGAATCATTTACGCCCTTATTGCAATTCAGGCTTCACGGGTTTCAAAAAATGTTCAGTATCTTACCGTATTTTACCGCTTGTTTTCAAAACTTTCCATTGCTTGTTTAAAATTTCAATTTTACTTTTCCCTCTCTAGAGTCCTGGGTTCGATCGAGTGTGCTCGCCTACACACAAATTGCTAGGGCTTTAAGATGCAAATACTAATAAGTACGATTATGTAAACTGAATTCCGTATATCATTCCCTCGTGAGGTCCTGATTTTGAGAGCATTTCCTTTCTTCTATCCGGGATGCGTCTTTGCCTCTTAAATTCTCTCGTTTCTAACCTATCTGTCGATTTCCCGTGCTACAGCCTACAGTAGTTAACTTAATAAAAAAATCTAAATGGTATTGTTTCCTTAAGTCCTTCCTAATTCTTTGGGCAATATTTCCTTAAGTCCGTCCTAATTCGTTCGGCAATATTTCCTTAAGTCCGTCCTAATTCGTTCGGCAATATCTCATCTGTTCTCTTGAATTTCTGTATTTAACTTTTTGCATTACTCCTGATTATGCGTGGACTTTATTCCGTGTCTTGGGTCCCCGTCTTACCTATTGGCTTAACCTCTCCCTTTTGTCATCTCCTACCTCTTTATTTTCCTCTTAATTTCCATATACGTTTTTTAGTTAGTTCCTGGTCTCATACGTGTAGACTTATTCCCTATCTTACCTATGGGTTTAACCTCTAAGTTCTTGTACTTTCCTTATGTGTTTAACTTCTAATTTCTTGTATTACCCTATGTGTTTAACCTCTAATTCCGTGTACCACCCAATGTGTTTAGCCTCTAATTCCATGTAGTACCCTATGTGTTTAACCTCTAATTCCGTGTACTACCCAATGTGTTTAACTTCTAATTTCTTGTATTACCCTATGTGTTTAACCTCTAATTTCGTGTACTCCTTATGAGCTTAACCTCTAATTTCATGTACAACCTATGTGGAACCTCTCATTTTCTGAGATCTCCCTACCTAGGTCAATCTGTCTCTCTTGGCTCTACTCGTTGATCGCACAATCGCATGTATGTGTGTTTCCTTTAGTATTCTTCTCTAGTGTCCCAACGTTTCTGATGTCCCTGACTAGTATTCGTTGTCTCTTCGTTATGACCATATCCTATGTGTGCGTACGACTTTCTCTTCGCGGTTTTCCTGGCATCATTATCAACTCTGGATAGACCCCTGGCTATCTCTTTTCGTGCTTCGTGTATCCCTGACTTCTTGAAAATAAAGCCGGGTGAGCCAGCGAATTCACCGCGCAACGACCATGAAGACCAGGAATGGGATCGGCCTCCGACATCGGTGACTCGGTTATTACCTTGCACGACCACGAAGCGGAGGCCGGGATACTCCCATCCTCGTCAACAGTGACTCAGTTCCTTCCTGACACACCCTCTAATTCTGTCGCTCCAGAATTCCCCTACGTTTCTGACTTCTTAGTCCTTGGCAAGTCGGCAGACTCGTCGAGCATATCGCCTCAATGGAGGTGGTGTTTGTTCCTTACTCCTTCGGGGCCCAAGAAAACTAGAGCAAATCGCCTCAAGGGAGGGCCCAAGTTGTCCCTACCGCACTCCCGCTTGAGCCAGCGAAGTTTTCGCGCTGCGACCTTGTGGTCGAGGAACGGGGCTCACTTTTAGTCTTGGTGGCCCGGATCTCTCCCAGCTGCGACCTCAAGAGGTAGGGCGAGTTGGTTCCATTTTTCTTCCACAGTGGCACGAATCCTTCCTAACTCGCTCTCTGAAATCTCGATTTCGACGTTAATCTTAGGGAGAGCCTTCTTGAACTCATGGACGCCGCCTCATCGGAAAAGTGGATTTTATCCTAATCTCTTTGATGGGGCTCCCCTGTTGCCCTCATCACTCCCTAAACCCGGGTATCACTACTGTTTCTGTGGGTCTCTCTGCCCGTTTTGCTTAGTGTTTTCGTTTGTCTCTAGTTTCTCGGATGCCTACCTCTCCCTAAACGATGCTATTCCATATGGTCCCTAAGGTCAGTGCCAAGCCGGCAAGGTTGTATGGCCAGTCCCCCAAGATCATTTTGGAGTTCTCTGTCTCTAGATCATGTCATAACGGGGGTGTCCCACCTTCCGACTTGCACCTGCCTAGCTTTCTCCCCAGCTCGTTGGCGAAGTGTTCAGGCAACTCGCCAAATTGTCGAGGGCAAAAGCCTCTCCAAAAGGGTTCTTAGTCCTTCCCAACTTGTATCTCTGTGTGCGACTATGTAAATGTTTCATCTCTGTGTGTGTATTTCTAACGTTACCTAGCCTAGATTGACCTAAGTTGTAGCCTATCCTCTTATTATCCCTCGTAGGCCTAAATATGAAGAGTCTTAAGCGATCTAGTTTTCATCTATTATCGTAATATGTTAGATCCCATGTGTGTGTGTGTCTACTTCTCGACTGGTCACTAGTCCTAACTGACATGAAACGAGCCTGCAGGTCAAAGAGTCTAGACGTCTTTAGACACTTCAATCTTTTCCAAGCCAGTCCATTCCAGCAGGAACCATTGCCGGTAGAGTGTATTATTTGTTGTGTCATACTCAGTAATAGTAATTTGTGTAACCCCTGGGTTCCCATTTGAACTTTCACTTTCTACTAGATCGGATAAAACATCTCACTGTTTGTCAAGTATCCTAATTTCCACCAAAAATAATGATAAAGCCTAAAAAATATTTATGGGAATAAGTCTATCCTTTTTATCACTTCTGCAAGCATCTTGTTTCTGCCTCTACTCCGTATTTCTCACTAGCGGAGTTCTACGATTGAGCCAAGTCTCCATTCCCCTCTTCTGTTCGAGCTCTCTCTTATTTATTCAGAATTTCCATTCTTTCCGTTTCCGAAACCTTAATCTGAATTACGGATCAAGCGAGTCCTCCCTTAATTGCGCTAGCCTCTATGACTTTACTCAAGATTTAAACTTGACTTATGATTTAGAAACGCCTCATACTGTAGTCGAGCCCTTCACAGGATGCGCCCGCCGGCATTGTTGTAAATCTCTCAACACCGCATGAGAGGTTAATCAAAAAATTATTTTAAGCTATTATTTAACCTGAAGTTCGGTCGTCTTCCCTTCCATGAGTCTAATGTTATTTCCTTTAGGGAGGTGTGTGGTGCCTGCTTTGCTTTATTGCGCTAAATCTCTATTCCCCGCTTTGATCGAGTTCTCGTTTATTTCTCCTAAGTCTCCATGCCCGTTTTCCATTCTCTCGGTTTTCAAATCTAGAATCCCTCTGATTGCTAATACATGCCACTTTTATTTCCTGTAAATGTCATGGGTCTTTAAGTTGTCACTAATTCCTATCGCTTCTTTTATTTAAAGTACGCTTTCTGATGTCAAGGAAAATATAGTATTTATTTCCCTGTAAATGCAAATAGTATAAATTCTGTTTATATTCTTAATGCAGTCTGTTTGGAGTTCTTACTATGTGGAGAATCTAACTTTCACCTCCCAAAATAAACACATTCCAGAGCCTTGGCTGAAAACTACTGTTATGTGACCTGCTAATAGACACTCCGTCTTCTTGCACGTAGAGTGAAGGACGTGACTTTCCCCTAAATTTAATTAGTTCCCAAGTTTCCGGTTTTTTCCCAGTCCTCCATGGTGGTGAGTTCCCACATTATTATTCTGAAAACGTCTATATCCTTGAACGGTCCCTAATATTAGTATTATGGTTATTGTTATTATTATTTGTCATCCAATCTCTTCCATATTATTATTATTATCTTTTATTATGAACGTATGATTTGTACCCGAACTTCGTGTGTTGATTATTATTTTATTGTGTTTATTATTATTATTATTATTATTATTATTATTATTATTATTATTATTATTATTATTATTATTATTAATTTTAAACCACTCAGTTATTAGTTCTCTCCTTTTTTGTCTAACTCTCGATTTTTAACTGAAAAACGTTCCTACATATTATAAGGTGCTCGCCTTTACCAAAAAATATGCTAGGATAACAATTCCAGCAACGAAATCGGTATTATTTGCCTCATGCCCTGCCTTGTCATTGTCGCACGGTAGGCGGTTTAACTCTAATAGTGTTTAAAATTACTTTGATATACTTAATATGATTATTTATTCCTACTAGCATAGTGGTTAAAGCACTGTGCTACAAGTAGAAAAGTCGATGTTCAAGTCCCGGTGGGTTTAGGATTTTTAACCTGATCCAAACCTTCTGACGCCACTATGGCCCTGGGGTCGATTCAGCCTCTAACAGAAATGAGTACCAGACGCTTGTTCTGGAGAAAGGGCGGCCGTCACGCAGGGCTGATAACCCGGCTGACATTAAGTGCCGATTGCCTAGAAATATTGGGAGCCCTAACGTCCGATTACCTCAAGGCGAATGTAGGGGGAATGCGTTACTTTATTTTACCACTGTTATTACTTTATTTCCAAATTCTCTGACTTTTATGTATTCCAATTCCCTAACTATTTTCCTTCTAGTCTTCGGTTATCATTTTTGTAATTAAATTATTTATAGTCCTATTATTAGATTTATTTTAACTTATTTATTTACCCAATATAAATCACTCATTTCTTTGCAAGTTATAATGCGGTTCCTTGAGCCTTACGTGGGCCAAGATTAATTACCTAACTAGTATTAGTGAAAAGGTCCCAGTGTGGATGCACGAGTTGCTACATGGGGACTTAAATATTAATCGATTTATTTTCCTTGTCCTTTTATTTGTAATGTCAATAATATTTTTGATTATTAGCCCGAATATAATTCGAATTTTAATTGGTTGAGATGGATTAGGGTTAGTTCCATACGGAGTGGCTGTAATGGTTAATATAGCCTCCGTTAGATGGCTCTGTAGTCATCGTTGCCACTTTGCAAAAAACTTAATAATAGACGTCAGCCAACTTCCCATTTCTTTATCCTAACAAAACAAATTACCTAGTTAATAAACCATAAATTAATTTTTCGTATCCTACCTCTATCCATGATTCAGTAAGATATCCAAGATCGTGTTTTACGTGAATAAATAAAAAAAAATGAATGTTTACATAGTACAAAAAGTATTTAGTGCATTAGTGGCGTAAGGCGTAAGTGTAAGATGTGTCCGCCATCTTGTATGCTCAAATTTATTACCCTTTTCGTAAAAATAAAAAAAAATTCAATCTAGTGGCGTGTAAAAGCAACCTATGATCCCTTGGGCTTATCTCTCGTGGTGATGCTTTCAGAAATGATTTATGTATACATTTGATCCTGCCACGCCTTCCCGACAGACGATAAAATAAAATATGCCATTATAAACGTACAATTATTAATAGTGAATGAGATATTGCCTTAATTAACACAAAATTAAATAAATTTCATAACTATGCTTCCGTTTACTAAAACAGTGTAACTCTACCAATATTCAAGTTCTGAAAAATAAATATCATAACCTAGGATAACAAACAAACAAAAAAATATCATCTGACTGAAAAAACTTTGTCAAAATCATCAAAATTATTTATAACCAAAACTCTATGAGTATCCTAAATAAAAAAAATCAAGTTCTGAAAATAATACATATAACATAACCTAGAGAAAAATATATAGATGTCTGACTGTAAAGAAAATAACATCTCTATGAGAAAAAAACAACACCAAAATTTGCCGTATATATCCAAAAAAAATTACCCATTGACAATACAAAACCATTAATTATATCCAAAATTTGAAGAAAAAATAAAATAACCTAAAGCCAGTTATTAATAATGTCCCAAAGTTGAAAATTTTCTGGTTTCTCCTCTGTTTTAAAAGACATAGTTTATTCATTAGTACCAATGTGACTCTTATCTTCCCGAATGAAAAAAAAAAAACATATAGATTTTTACTGTATACGAATTGAAGGTTAATTTTGGGGTCTAAGGTTCGTTTCTTTATCCGTGAATATAATAGAACATTATGTTCACGAATATACCACCGCCTGTCCACCATTTATTACAGGAGGGGTCAGTTAAGCCCCGCTTCAAGGTAGCGTGATAGAACTCTATTTTTTAAGTGGTCTTTGGCCCGAGCGGTTGGCCTTGGTTTTGGAGGATGAATTCCACATTTAAACATGTTTAAAACTCAGTAAACAATAAAATAACATTATTTATTAAAATAAAACCAAACATAGAGAAAATATTAAAACCAAAACATTTAAAACACTTGTTAAAATCAGCTAATAATCGCCATATTGTCAAGCGTCAAAATACTGAAAGTGTTAAAATTCAGAGAGAGAAAACAATCATTTAAAAGATTCAACTTTGTTCATTATTCTAAGTTCTTTGGACCATTTGGTCCTTTAATTAATTCTATGTATGAAAATGACTATTAAAGAATGATAAATAACGCTTCATATTACCCATGTAGAGCTGTCGAGCTGCACTCCTCTGTAGGGGGACCGCGTTCGGTCCCCGCCGCCGTTCTGCCTTTGTTAAAAAAATCGCGAATATTTATATGACAAATTTTAAGTTTCTAATTGGGGAAATTTGGGTGGAAAGTTCATGATCTAGTTCGAAACCTTCATCTATGTCAAAATGGAAAGCTTTGTTCTACTTTCACTTCTTGCACTCACACTACACTTATCTAATGTGGTCATCTTTCTGACTAAATAATTCTGGAATCTGTGACATTGGTTTTGATCCAGGATATAGAAACATAATGGCTTTTTACTAGCGTTTTTTATATTGTATGAGTATGAACTAATATGTTTTCCAGTGCGGATAGTTATTCCTTATTTTCTGATATAATACACATGTATTTGTGTCTATCCTTTATCGGCTTTTTATAGTATTTTATTATTTTGAGTTAGGCCCTAGTGTAGGCATAACATTTCGATTTGGGAAAAAGAAGCTCTTCCAGATGAATGGAAAGGATCAATTATCGTACCAATTTATAAGAAAGGAGATAAAACTGACTGCAACAATTACAGGGGCATCTCATTACTTTCAACTTCGTACAAAATTCTAACAAATATATTAGTAAGCAGACTTAATTATATTGATAACATTCTAGGAGATCATCAATGTGCATTTAGAAGAAACAGGTCTACAACAGATCAGATTTTTAGTATAAGACATATTTTAGAAACGATATGGGAATATAATGGTACTGTACATCAACTATATGTAGACTTCAAAAAAGCATATGATTCAATTAAGAGGGAGAAGTTATGTAGTATCCTGCTGGAGTTCGGAATTCCTAAAAACTTAGTTAGACTTATACGGATGTGTCTAAATGGCACAAAGAGTAGGGTGCGTGTAGGCAAACAGTTTTCGGACACTTTTGAAATCCAGAATGGGTTGAAGCAAGGAGATGCACTATCTCCTCTACTATTTAATTTTGTACTAGAGCATGCCATTAAATCTTTAGAAAATGAGGAAGGCTTACAACTCAATGATATTAATAAGCTGTTAGTTTATGCTGATGATGTATTATTATTGGCCGACAGCGAGAAGATACTAAAGGACAACACGCACACACACTATTGAGTAACACTAAGAAATTAGGACTGGAAGTAAATATCAATAAAACTAAATATATGGTCACATGTTAGGAATTCATTATATAATGGAAATGGACAGCTAATGACAAATGAGGGAAATTTTGATGAAGTGGCTGAATTCAAATACCTAGGAACAATAATCACAAATAGGAATGAGATGCACAAAGAAATTAAACATAGGCTCAATTCTGGAAATACGTGCTATTATGCATTGCAGAGACTCTTGATATCTCAACTCCTTTCAAAAAACGTTAAACTGAAAATATATAAAACTATTATTCTACCAGTTATATTATATGGATTGCGAAACATGGACTCTTACTTTAAGGGAGGAAAGGAGATTACAAGTATTTGAGACTAAAGTACTTAGGAAAATTTTTGGACCAAAGAGAGATGAACAGACAGGAGAATGGAGAAGACTACATAACAATGAACTACATGGTCTTTATAGGAAGCCAGATATAATAAGAACAGTTAAGTCTCTTAGACTGCGTTGGGCAGGACATGTTGCACGTATGGGGAATGAAAGACTTGCATGGAAGCTTCTTGTAGGAAAGCCAGAGGGAAAACGCTCATTTGGTAGACCAAGAATGAGGTGGGAGAATAACATTAACTATGATTTGAGGAAAATAGATTATACAGGGAATGATTGGAAAGAATTAGCTCAGGATAGGGATGTATGGAGAGCTTATGTCCGTGCGGCCATGAACCTATGGGTTCGATAGTGCCAGTGAGTAAGTAAGAGTAAGTAAGATGATGTTTTCAAACACAACTTTATTTTAGATGAAGATGACAGGTTTATCAGGTACTAATTTTATATTTCTAATATTAAATTAGTAAATGGGAGTAATAGACGAGTAAATATTTTTGTATTTAGACCATCTTCTAAAATTGTTATGATATTAGATCCCACAATCCGTTTTGAGACTCATAGTAGCCAACCTGAGGAAGTTGACTCTGAAAAGAATGCCATAAGTTATATCAGCCAACAGTTGACTATTACAAAGATAAAACAACAATTAGATGGTATAACTGTCACAGGATTGATGATCGGGACAAGAGGTACTGTACCAGGGTTCTTAGCAAAATTTGCGTCTAGATCGTAACTCGCCTCGGTAGCTCAGTTGGTAGAGCACTTGGCCCGGAAAGGCAAGGGTCCCGGGTTCGAGTCGGTCTAGGCGAAAATTTTTCTCTTCAAATATAATTTATCCTTCAGTGAGAAGTGTTAAATCAATAATAAAATCGTCAATAGAAGCCCTACTGGCTTTATAAAGTAGTGTTTAGTTCCCAATAAATGTCTTCTTAACTAAGAAGCCGCCATTTGCAAAGTTAGAAGCTACGGTTTCAAGCATTTGGCGCGAGGGAATTACAATGTATATATGATAAAAAGTTGCGTCTAGATCGTAACTCGCCTCGGTAGCTCAGTTGGTAGAGCACTTGGCCCGGAAAGCCAAGGGTCCCGGGTTTGAGTCTCGGTCTAGGCGAAAATTTTTCTCTTCAAATATAATATATAAAACAGATATTCTCCCAGTTATATTATATGGATTCAAAACATGGACTCTTACTTAAAAGAGGAAAGAATATTACGATTATTTGAGAATAAAGTTCTTAGGAAAATTTTTGGACCAAAGAGAGATGAACAGACAGGTTAATGGAGAAAACTATATAACAGTGAGCTACATCATGGTCTTTATAGGAAGCCATATATAAAAAGGACAGTTAAGTCTCAGAGACAGCAATGGGCAGGACATGTGGCACGAATGGTGAATGAAAGAGGTGCATGGAAGCTTCTTGTAGGAAAACCAGAGGGAGAACGCCCAGTTGGTAGAACAAGTATGAGATGGAAGAATAACATTAATTATGATTTGAGGGAAGTAGATTATTCAGGGGATGAATGGAAAATATTAGCTGAGGACAGGGATAGATAAAGTGCTTATTTCCGCAATGCCATGATACTATGGGTTCGATAGAGCCAGCGAGTTAATTAGATAATAAAAAATACACTAACTTCTTGTTTTGATATCCCAGATGGACATGTTTTGATGATCATAGGTGTATATTTTTCTCTCAAATATAATCTGATGAACATCTTAGTAATTGAAGTATTACAGGAAATATCACTACGAGGTTTAATTTAAAATTTAAAATAAAATACTTTCCAACTTACCTCATATCCTGTATTCTATTTAGACAAGTATCATAACCTTAATGGTTACATCTTCAGTAGTTACACGACCGATGTTCTGCCATCCAGAAGCATACTGCATCTGTTGGTGGACTGATGAACCTCACAATCAAATCAATCTTCCCGGGAATTTCAAAATTCATTAATTTTTATTTCTTAGTTTTTTGAATGTGGATTTTTACCCAAACGGTGAGCTCCTAATTGTTTTCTATTTGTTTTATGACACTAGCCATTTGATGTTATATTTAGTTTAACATGTTTCAGTCATGGACAAATTTATATTTTTAAAAGAAAAATTAACATGTGAACTGGGAATCAAACCTTTGTTCAACACGTCATCCGGCAGCTTTTTATTTAGAAGACTTTTAATGGAAGTGTATATGACATTTGTTTCTATATTTTTATTATAGTGTCAGTTAAGTGCATTAAAATGTATAGGTATAACAACATTGAGTCTTGTAAGAAATTAGGGATCCATAGTAATTCTGCCTGAGGGCAGGTCTTTCTCTGCAATCATAGCATTTTCGTGCTTTGCTTTGCAGCTTTACTAGGGAATTGTAAGTGTGGTAGCTTCCCATTGCTTTCCACCCGGTGAAGGATGATGATGTGATGATGATAATGATAAGGATGATGATGATGATGATGATGATGGCTATATGATTTCGGGGACCATTTGGGCCTTAAAGTTTTCCTGACATTTGTCTTACAGATGAGGAAAAACCCCGATAACAACCTCACCCAGAAAAACTGCGCCAACCGGCGAACGAAGCCGGCCCTGCTGCGTGACAAGGCAGCACACTACCTGGAGACCACAGCAGTGGACAAATTAGGGATTTGGGTTGAAAATAAAGTTATAATATTGAATATTTTATTGTAAGCCATTAAAAATTGTAATCTGAATGTTTTCATATTTTCAATGTTTTTTTCCAATCCTGGATACAATTTAATTTAATTTAAGAAAGAAAACTTAATGCTCAAACCAGGGCTTGAGCTCTGGATCTCTGAATCTGTACATCAGTGCTATACCAATTTGCCATTCAAGCACCAATAAAAACGTCAACATTTCTTTCTACTTATACATTTCTCATTGGAGTTTTTAATGAGAATGTCACATTTACTTTTAGGCGGTAAAGCTTAATATTTTGATGTTATATTTAGTTTAACATATTTCAATCCTGGATGTCTTTTGTTTTATTTTTAAAGAAAAATTAACGGTTTAACCAGGAACCAAACCCTGGACCTCTGGCTCGGTATGTCAGCGTGGAATCAATTACTACATTCAACACCCGATACAACTGATACTTTTTCCCCCCCCATTTATACAATTCTCTTAGGTTCAAAGGCAGATATCTCTTGCTATCAACATTGATCAGACGACTTCAATTTGAAGTACTTTTAACGAAAATTTTACATTTACTTTTAGGCGGTAAAGCTTAATATAGTGATATTATATTTAAATGTTTTATTATTCATTTCATACATCTCAGTGATGGATAAATCGTATTTGAGTAGAGAAAAATTTTACGCTCGGACCGGGGCTCAAACCCAGGACCTTTGGCTTTCCGGGCCAATGTTCTACCACTGAGCTATCCGAGCGAGTTCCGATCTAAACGCAATTTTTTCTCTTATATACGTTGTTAATTCCCGCGCACCAAATGCTATGAAACATTCGTTTCTACTTTGAAAATGGCGGCTTCTTTATTAAGAAGACATTTATTTGGGAATTTTTATATTACATTTTAACGGCAGTACGGCTTCTTTCAATGTCTTTATTATTCATTTCATACATCTCAATGATGGATAAATCATATTTGAAAAGAAAAATTTTACGCTCAGACCGGGGCTCGAATCCGGGACCTTTGGTTTTCCGGGCCAATGCTCTACCGACTGAGCTATCCGAGCGAGTTCCGATCTGAACGCATATAAGAGAAGTCAGATCGGAACTCGCTCGGATAGCTCAGTCGGTAGAGCATTGGCCCGGAAAGCCAAAGTTCCCGGGTTTGAGCCCCGGTCTGAGCGTAAAATTTTTCTCTTCAAATATAATGTTATATTTAGTTCAACATATTCCAATCCAGGTTAGATTTATTTTTTGAAAAGAAACATTAACGTTGAACCGGGAATCGAACCCTGGACATCTGACTCTGGTACATTAGTATGCAATCCATTACACAATTCAACACCCGACACAACTGATAAATTTTCTGTCCACTTATACAATTCTCCTACATCCAAAGGTAGATAGCTATTGCTATGTTGAATGGTGTAATGGATTGCACGCTGGCGAACAGAGACAGAAGTCCAGGATTTGATTCCCGTTCACCCGTTAATTTTTGTTTTAAAAAATAAATATATCCGGGATTGGAATATCTTAAACAAAATATGCCATAAAAATATTAAGCTTTACCGCCTAATAGTAAATGTAAAATTCTCATTACAAATTCTTCAAATAGAAGTCGTCTGATGGCGTTGTTGATAGCAAAAGCAATCTGCTTTTGGATTTAAGAGAATTGTATAAGTGGAAAAAGAAATTATAGGTTTTATTGGTTGTTGAATGGTAATTCAATGGCAATTCACTGGATTGCAAGCTAATGTACAGAGTCAGAGGTCCAGAGTTCAACCGTTAATTTTTCTTTTCATAAAAGTAAATCTATTCACGATTGGAACATGTTAAACTAAATATAACAACAAAATATTAAACTTTACCGCCTAAAAGGAAATGTAAAATTCTTGTTAAAAATACTTTGAATATAAGTCATCTGATGGCGTTGCTGATAGCTAGGGCCTTCGGACGTAAGAAAAGTGTTTAATTAAGTGGAAAGAAAATTTATTGGTTGCATCGGGTGTTGAACGGTGTAATGGATTGAATGCTGACGTACAGAGTAAGAGGTCCAGGATTCAATTCCCGGTTCAACCATTAATTTTTCTTTTAAAAAAATATGACTTTTCTTATATTTATATAATATTTTCTTTCTTTTCTGCAAAAAAATGTTGGTCTAATGAAAGGGGTGATCCCTATGCTCCACTCCTGACCCACATATCATAAAGAAACACAAAACATGTTTATATTATTTTTCAAAATAGTCTCCCTAGATGATTGCACTTTTGCCATTGGTTCTCCAGCATCTATATAACATGCAGGAATAAATCTTCTCCACGGCTACAAACCATTACAGCATCCATTACTTCTTGATCCAACAAAACATGCTTTCCGTGAATATTTTGTTTTAATTTTGAGAAAAGCCTAAAGTCATTTGGGGCTAGTCATTGGCACAGCCATGACAATGCAAGAGATGTGACCGAGTGAATTTTCCTGATGGAAAAGGATGCATTTACTGAGTTTTCCAAACCTCTTTCTTTTAATATTCTCCTGCAATTTTGGAAATAAATTAGCACAATAAGCTCCTGTGACTGATAAATGAACTAGAGAACTTATTCCAAAATATCATAATAAGCGGTACCACCCCACTAGAATGTAAATCGAGTGTAATTATCCCAATATTTAATAAGGGTGATAAAACTAAACCAGAAAATTATCGTGGAATTACATTACTTAATAGTTCTCTAAAAGTATTAAAAAAATATTAAACAATAAATTAAATGCATTAATCCATATTAAAGAACAACAGCAAGGATTTTGGAAAAATAGAGCTTTAAGTCCATTCTTATTTAATATTATAATGGATAAAATTATTGCAATCATACCACCACGTTTGGGTTATAAAGTGGGAAATATTAGATTTCACTTAATATGTTACGCTGACTATTTAACTCATGGGAGTCAATGACCAATCACGTTTCAATGATTTCTGTTTTACAACCAATCAGAGTCGTGTTTCACGAAATATTTATCACTGTTATAATTACCATAGGTGTTTCTCTTGAGGCCGAAACAGGTCAACAAATGGCCTAAATTCGTGAATGTACTATGATGATGATGATGATAATTACCATATTAAAGAAAGCTCCTCCTTTTCAATATTCTGAACATGTCTGACCATTATTTTGCAGTGACTGTTCCTGTGAGAAATACGGCTACCAGATTGTACATATAGTGCATGAATGTCAACACGTGCCGCATGCGGGAGTTAATATAAAAACATTTGTAGCAATTTATTATACCAAAAAGAGGAACCACCGTTTGCACTTTCTTAAATGTATTTTTTTCCCAGGTAACAATCCAGAAAAATATAATTGTCATATTTACATCATATGACATCAGAAATGAATTAATATACTGTTTGATGTGTTTCATTTTTTCTCCACTAGAGAGCATTCTTACTATATTGCGTTCCTTTGGCAATAAATAGTATGATCTGGTTGCAGTGATAAACAAAAGAAGCAGATGAAGCGTACCTATCGCTTCTCATTTGTTTTCAAACATCGCCGTTTACATTAAATATATAAATATTTTAAAATAACTATAGTTAAATAATGATTTGTGAGTAAACAGCTTAATTTTATTCGTTAAATCGTCCTAACAAATACCACTCTTGATTTCCAAATTCTCTAGATAAATTCACTCCTCACTTCGTGAGTCGTGAATTTATCGATAATTTGGAAATCACTCGTGGCATTACTTATGATGATGTCATTCTCCTTTCAGAATCTGAAGATAATTTACATCAATTTAATATAAATGTCAGAAAATACAATATGGAAATTAAAATGAATAAGACAAAATGCTTAACAATATCAAAAGAACCAGTAAGATGCAAATTAGAAGTAAAAATAAAAATTATAGAACAAGTATCAGAATTTAATTATTTAGGTGTATTAATAACAAACAGTAACAATTTAATAAAAGAAGTAAAGAAACAAGCTGATATTAAGCCGCACAAATATCTGGACATATGAAACATTTAATTTGGCGCAACAAACATATGTCAATAGAAAGAAAAACCTGCATATACAAAACGATAGTTCAACCAGTTATCGTATATGGAGCAGAAACTAGGGCTGATACAATAAAATCTAAACAAATAATATGCACATGTGAAATGAAAATCTTAAGAACTATTCAGGGGAAAACATTATTTGATAAAATACACAACACAGAAATTAGGGACAAATGTCACATTCAAGATATAACCAAATTTATTATAGATAGACGAAAATATTTGAAGGGTCATATAGAAAGAATGGAAGAAAACCAACTTGCAAAAAAAAAAAAAAGAAAATAGACCTATGGACAGGAGAAGAACAAGAGGAAGACCAGCCAAGAGATGGATAGACAGTGCATGCACATCCAATACGTCTTCCTCCTAGGAGTGATTTTAGAAATAAACAGGATGAAAATCCTACAAATTATGTTTAAGAAGAAGAAGAAGACTATAGAGCCTCTTGGTAAAGAATCACTTAAGATTTCCCCTTTCACATCCCCAAAATACTGTTGCCATCACTTTGTTGATGATTGTCTTTTAAACTTGCAGGGAGGAGGTAAACCCTTGTTTTACTTTGAAATTTAGTTTCTGGGTCATAATTGCTCTTTGAATGTTTCATCCATGGTCTCAAATCTCTTAATATTTTTTTTGTCTGTTCTATACATTTCTAACATGCTGACAAATCATGATATGCTGTCTATTGTGGATGATTATAAACAATCGCGCAATCCAAGTTGCAATAATTTTGTTCATGTCCAATTCTTGTATTAAAATATCTGGAATTGTGCGATATGACAAGCCTGTTATCCCAGTATTTGGCTAATTGTCATTTGTTGGTCTTGCATCACCAAATTGTGAACTTTATTCACATTTTCTTGAGTTGTGATGCACCACCAGCATGTTGGCCTTTACATGATTCCCTATTACATTTGAACTAATAACATCACTGTTTTACTATGTCATATGACATTCACCTAAAATATCACACAAATCCCTGTTGATTTAAGTTAAATTCATTATTTTTCCTGTAATTACTTAATCACTGCTCTTTTCTCCACATCTTCCATTTTATGACTGAACTGCACTTTCAATGTTTCAAACACTTCCTGTGCTTCCTTCTGAGGAGAGGTAAGGTTATGTTGGTGTGCCCATATTAAGTAAGTAGCAACATGAGTTTGATTGTGCCACCTGATTTGGTAATGAGCTACTCTACTTTTGATTGATTATCATGAGGTAACTGATTAAAATGTTAATGCTAACTGAATTAATAATTTTATATAGTTTTAAAAATTTAAATAATTTTGGTATTATTTCTTCTGGTATAAATAATTAATAAGTTTATGATTTATTATGATCCACCACTGTGGTCTCGAGCTAGCCTGCTGCCTGTCACGTAATGGGTCCGGGTTTGATTCCCGGTCAGGACTGACTCCTGGGTGAGGTTTTTTTTGGGGGGATTTTTCCTCACCTGTAAGACAAATGTCAGGAAGCTTAGGGCCCAACGGTCCCCGAAAATCATCCGTCATCACATCATCCTTTTCATCATCATCCGTCACCGGTGTGGAAAGCAACAGGAAGCTACCACACCTATAATTCCCTAATAAAGCTGCAAAGCATAGCATGAAATTGCTATGATTACAGTGAAAGACCTGCCTTTGGGTAGAATCGCTATGGATAGATGGATGATTTAATATATCTACTACACTTTTGCTCTGAGTTTCACTCTAGGTGGATAGATGGCATTAATGTGGTCTATTTTTATTTACATACAATTTTATAAAATTTTTAGGCTGACTGCATTTGTGGCAAAATCTTTCCGACAAGCAATGCAGTATGTAGCTATTGAAGAAAGGATTATTCAAGAATCATTAAATTGGTTGTCAATGAAACAGTCTCCAAATGGAAGCTTTCCTGAGGTTGGAAGAGTGGTTCATTTAGATATGCAAGGTGGTGCAGGAAATGGTTTGGCACTTACGGCTTATACACTTATTGCATTCCTAGAGAATCAGGTAAGAATGATAAGTTGGGCAGTTCTAATATACATAATAATTTTAAAACTATTTATTTGTTCAACTAATATCCAAGCTATGGCAGTCTACAACATTCCTTCCAACAGAAAATCATTGGATATTCAAACCAAAACTAAAGTATTAAGAGAACTCAACAAAAATATTAGATTACAATGGATACAAGTACATTATAGACTACAAGGAAATGAAACCGCTGACTTTCTAGCAAAAAAAAAGGCACGGAAATAAAATAAAATATCTCACACCTCGAAGTAAATTATCAATCAGTCAAATGAATAGTTAATAGAATGTTATAAAACTAGAAAAATATTTTTAAATTCAATGCAACATCTAAGCATGGGCTGTCTTTAACAGTAATTCATCAATTCTGGATTCTCCCTGACATGAAGCAGTAGCAACGTTATGCATTACTACAGAACGTGAATGTCTAGCTGCACATGTTGATAAGATTTCCATTAAAAGTGGTCAAATTCTGTCTCATTCTCATTCATTCTCATAAGGGAGTATGGTCTTGAGAGCCTCATGTACCTGTAACAAGAGTTCAAGAATGAGAATTCCTAGGATTCTTGCATTGAGTATGAAGAATGAAGTCATGAAGTGTTTGTGCTATTAAGAAATGCTTACTGCATGTACCAAGCTGAACATTTCTCAATAGCCAAAAGAATTCCGTCTTTTATGAATAAACATTTATTATTATTATTATTATTACTATTATTATTATTATTATTTATTGTTAATATTATTATCATCATTATCATTGCTATTATCGTCGTCATTACCATTGTCATTGTGGTCGTCGTCATCATAATCGTTGCCATGACGATCATCATTATCAGGTCTTCTGGAAATAAAGAGATGCTAAAAATTATAATCAATTTGTCATCTAAAAACTTCAGCAGAAAATAAATCTCATATTTGGATAAAGGATTAAAAACATGTATCAGTTTTTCAAACAATTTGGAAGATTATATAGCTGACATATAAATTTCAATTGAGGGGCTAAAATAGGAAGGCTAAATGATTATCAGAAAGAATGTGGAGAAGTTATAAAGAGAATTAAAAACACAACTATGAAAAATATGTGCAAAACAAATATGAAAGTAGTTAAAAACATCAACGACAAAAATATAATTTATTCAAGTTCAAATAAAGGAAATAAATTAGTTATCTTGGACAAAGATGAATATAATGACAGAATGGAAGGCCTCTTAAAGGGAGATGAATATGAAGAAGTTAAATTCATTCCCCTTCAAAAATTATCAAAAAAGTAGTAACCAGCATAAAATCAATAAAAAATATTATATCAGAACAGGAAACATTCAAATTGAGAAGAGCAAATCCTAGAAACCCCAACATTCATAGTGTTCCTAAAATCCATAAAGAAGGAAAGAAAATGAGGCCAATTATTAATAATATCAATTCACGTAATTACCAGATATCAAATTGGCTAAGTAATAAATTCAATGAAATAGACAAGTTTGAAAATCTAACTGTGGAAAATTCTTATCAATTGATAGAAAAATTAGAAAATATAGAAATTGAACCTCCTGAAAATTGGTCTCATTTGATGTCAGATAATCAAAGCACGCCATTTTATGTTTAAAACTGAGCAGATGCAGGATTGTACAATTTATTCATACATCTTAAATTGCCTAACATGACATAGGCCTAAATTACATTTAGTTTCACCTTTTCTCTTTAGGTGGCAAATCGACCATTGTCTGCTAGTATATTTTTCCTGTTTCATGTGTATTATATTATATTGTATTGTATGTAGACGAATAGCCTTTTGCATAAAAAAATAACTTTTTATAATTTTCTATGTTGAGAAATCTCTTTATAAAAGAAGTACTGCACGGGATTCAAATGAACAACCAATGTAATGCACTGTCTATAATGCTTCTTGCATTAACTATCTGCACTATCATAACACTGATAAGTCACCATACATATATTACCTTCTTGTTCATATACAAATTATGAGGAAGATTTTAAACATTCTTTATACATCTATGTTGAATTCATACAAATATTACATTCTTCAGAGCCTCAGCATACACTATCCGATCTGATCTGTAACACATTTTGGACTACTGAACCAAATAACTGAATTTAAACTACTTAAATATGATGTAGTTGTGTGAACAATGCTTTGCATGCACAGTGCGAAGACATGATACTTTGAATATTTCAAGCGCCCATTCTTTCTGAGCGGCAGTGTACTTCCAAAATGTGAGACTTTTAGAAAACAGCTACCATTTTGCAACTTAGGTAGAGTGTGTGTGTATATTTGATGCTCTAAATTTAACAGTAAAGAAATAATATATTGACTTAGGCTTTCACGGCCGGAGTTACTATGATGATCTTGTAGACGATTTCCGGGCTGTTGGCCGTGGTCTTGAGGCTTGTAGTTCCCCAACGTTTCGCTAGAGACTGCGTCCGGTATCCTCAAGGGTTGTCTTGAGACTGGCAATTTTGTCGACTACCAATGTATAAATGTTTAAATAGAGCAGGTAGTCGACAAAATTGCCAGTCTCAAGACAACCCTTGAGGATGCCGGATGCAGTCTCTGGCGAAACGTTGGGAACTACAAGCCTGAAGACCACGGCCAACAGACCGGAAATCGTCTACAAGATCATCATAGTAAAGAAATAGTTGTATTTGTTTTCAGTATTTTGTAGTATATTGTAACTAAATGTTAATGAACTATTTGTTTGACAGCAAGAAACTGAATTGTACAGCAACACAGTCAACAAAGCTGTAGATTATATTGTGAAAAACTTAGATGGCATAGAGGATATATATGCACTTGCTCTATCAAACTATGCACTTAATCTTGCTCAACATGCTATGAAGGATACAGTTTTCAATATGTATGAGAGCAAAGCACAGACATTAGGTAAGTTCTCTTGAAAACTAGTTCCCATGTATACATAAACATGAAATATGAGGTAAGATGTAAAAATGACAGATTAATTTACGATGTATGATATGTACAAGTTATTTTGATAATTATGTACAAGTGCATGTTATAATGTTACTACAACTACACTAATACACAACACAAATTATATAATTAGGATAAAAACTATGGACTATAGAGGAATGGTGAAAGAAGGATTTCTGTCTGAATTGACAGAATTTTTATACTAAAAACCAAAGGGCTCTACGATGGTTAAATAATAAAAATTAGAATTTTATAATAAACACATCCTGGGATTCATATTATAAGTTGGCTTTCATAACCAATCAGGATTTTTACAAATAAACTATTATGAGAGAGCAAAGGAAAACACATTTATGTAAGATTATGTAAATCAGTAAACAAACTACTCCATTTGGCAATAAATGGGCCAGATTTATTCCACACATTTTGGCAATCTACAAAGTTGAGAGAAAGCTGGGAAAGCTCTGAGGAAGCAGAGGTTCTTACGAAGTTTGGAAATGAGAAAGTAACAAAAATCAAATATATACTCGCAACTTTTTGGAAAGGCAGAGACAGAAGTATTCACTACAGCTTCCTTTCGACCATGAATACTTAACTCTTCATGTGTGAGTAATAATTAATAATGGACAATAATCAACTCAACTTCACATATATAAGGTTTAACATAATAACTTAAAATAATAGATTATAATTTAATTAGATGTTAATGAAAAATAGAAAATACACCTTTCTATAATTTATAACTTATAAAATAGCAATACAAAAAGACCTCAGGTCGAAATAAAAAGTTGAAGTTAAATAACTAACTTAACATGTTAATAATTTCATAAGTAAAACATTTAGACAAACTGCAGTTGAATAAATAAGCTCTCTCGTATTAATAGTAAGCATGGGTTCAAAAATAGCATCTGAACCCAAGTTATGAACAGTATTGTTTAGGTTAAAGTATTAATTAAGTTATGTAGATAAAATAAACAATAGTGTATTAATTCTTTTTTTATTGGATATGGCTTATGTGATGTTGCTGTTTTAAATAAAGTTGTTTTTTATTTATGGTGTTTTTCTATATTTTATGATCATTAAGAGGTTTGCAGGGTACAGATGTTTTCATCATATTTAACGAGGGAATCATTTTCAGCCGGCGAGCGGAACGTTAGTCGTCGAAATATAGAATTCTCATTTCACACAACTAATAGCCTGTCTAAAACCACTCGAACAAAAGACAATGAGATATTGAGATTTAATTGAAGAAGTTTTTATCACATCTTAGAATAATGCCCCTTTTGGGACGCTACCTATAACAATTCAGGTTATAACACTGGTGCAGCGGTGGGATCTCGAAAGTATAATATTTTATTATATTTCCGAAAAAGAAACGAAACCTTAGCATCAAAATTAACTTTTTCAAAATTCAAATCGGGAAAATAAACATCGCATTAGTATTAATTACCGATTAAATAGTTTATCTATTTTTTTTTCTTTATCTAGTTAAACAGGTGGTTGATTGACAGCTAATTACACGAGAGAGGTCAGGAATATGACT
Source organism: Diploptera punctata (assembly GCA_030220185.1). Taxonomy (NCBI): domain Eukaryota; kingdom Metazoa; phylum Arthropoda; class Insecta; order Blattodea; family Blaberidae; genus Diploptera; species Diploptera punctata. The sequence goes on along the minus strand of JASPKZ010005678.1, from coordinate 99,455 downwards.
TTAAGTTATTAAATTATTTTAAAAAAAACAATTATATTGGTAAAAGAGAATATCTTAAGAATTAAAAGGATTTTTTTACATTTATTGAAAGACATTTTTATTCACAGGAATAGTAATTATAATTAAGGGTTATCATTTGTGTATTGAAGATATTTTATTTACTTAATGGCATTTACAGGAAAGTTTTATTTTGTGTTTATTTAAGTAAGGGAAATATTGTATTTTGGAAATAACACATGTTTTGCATTGTTTGTGTTAATTTAAGGCAAAATCTGATATTTGGAAGGAAATATCCTCATTTGTGGAAATGTCGACAATTTTCGTTGAGTTTATTAAAGACGATGTACTGTATGGCAAAAAGATTTTAACTCAGAAAAAATGTAACATTTAACGAAATCCTTTGGCAAAAGATTCTTTTCTGCGCATCTCACAGTTACATATAATGTATGTAACATTACACGTCAGATCACTCCTCGAATTAGGCTGACAAATTCTGAATTCAATCGTATTGTTCGATTTAAATAAATTTCTAAATTACGGGTGTACAACCAGAATTAATTGTACCCAGTGGACTCAGATTCAAAATGGGAAGGTCAAAATGGACGGACAAAATGGACGTTAGAAATGTTGAGGCGATGTCACTAACGTTGATATATATATGTCTACCGCTGTGGTCTCAAGGTAGCGTGCTGCCTTGTTACGCAGGGGGTCCGGTTTCGATCCCCGGTCGGGGCAGTTTTTCTGGGTGAGGTTTTTATCGGGGTTTTCCTCACCTATAAGACAAATGTCAGGAAAACGTTAAGGCCCAAACGGTCCCCGAGATCATATGGCCATCATCACCATCCTTATCATTATCACCATCGTCATCATCATCCTTCACCGATGTGGAAAGCAACGGGAAGCTACCACACCTATAATTCCCTAGTAAAGCTACAAGCATAGCATGAAAATGCTATGAGTGCAGTGAAGCACTTGCCTTCGGGCAAAATTACTATGGATATATATATATATATATATATATCAGAAATTTAGAAACTTATTTTTTTTGGGGCCGACCTGAAGGTAAACCACTAAAAATTAACTCTGATCTAACTTTAATCATGATACTCAGCAAAGAGAATAATAATGGGTGGTTTAAGTTTATATTTAAGTGGAAGGAATAATGAAAAAATAAACAAAATTAATTCATGACAATTTATAACTAATCAAAAGTAGATTGACACAAATCTCACTAATAAATAATTTTCGATAAATTCCTTGTAGATGGCTATTTTGGAGTTGTTAGTGCAAAAGGCGTTAGAATAGGTATTCATAATTCCATTGAGTGGAACCTCAGATACCAACCAACTTAGATTTAAATGGTGTAGTGATTGATCTCCCTGACATCCGAGGGACTTAATAAACGGAGTAGAAACATCAACGATAGATTTAGAGGCACATAATAATGCATATGTATTGATGAGCCCACATGAACGTAACCATTATGGAAATTGATAACTAATAACCAGCAACATGAGCACTCACATAATAATGAAATAATAATAATAATAATAATAAAGTTTAATTTTAACAACCACAGTAGTAATTTTAAAACAGCTAATATTCGGAATCATTAAATTAAATACTTAGACCAAGTCCCACATATGGTTCAGTGGAACCACATGGTGACTAAAATGTAACGTATATTTTGGAACTAGCTAGGAAAAGGAGCTAGCTGAATTAAATAATAATTTAAAATTAAACCTACAGATTATAGAGCAACAATAATAACAATAAGCATGGATAAATCTGCGAATAAACTAATGAAAATAATAATTATGACTTAATAATAATATTAATATCAAAATTAATAAAATGTTTTTCGATTGAAGTGTATACGGTGCCTCAAATTACGAAGACAGGTCATAAGGCGATTAGCGGAATTACGATACGAATTTTAAACGGCAATTGCACCCTACTAGCTTAGAATTCAGGCGAGCACCTCTGGCATAATAGGACATGACGCGACTAAAAATCAAGTGATATAATAAGAATAAAAAGCAATGTAGACAGAGAAAATTATGCATAAATAAAATGGATAGCTAAGTGGCTAAGTTTAAATAAGTTTATCGATAATAAAATTCGTGAAATAAATAAAACATATATGGAGCCTAGTTAAAATACAAACGCGCAAGAATGACACAAAACACAGTAAAACTAATACTAATACAATGAATAATAATAATAATTGAAAATAAGGTAATACTACCAATAATCCATAAAAAATAGTACTATTAAAGATAGGAGAATAATATGAAATAGATTAATCTGAACAAAAAACACAATTTCAACCTGAAGCAATGCAAACAAATAACTATCAAAATAATAAGTAAAGATAATACTCAACCAATCTTGGCAATATGATGATAATAATAATAATAATAATAATAATAATAATAATAATAATAATAATAATAATAATAGGACGAGAATAGAAAACTACCAGAAATAATAATACGAGTAATAATAATGATAATAGGATAATAGAAAAGGAACGGCGATACAATACTTTGGAAATTGTGGGTTTTTATGATATGTATTAGTCACAGAGAAAATAGTAGCTTTTAGTGATAATCATATTAGCAATTACCATCCAGAAAGTATGATAATGTGTGCGGAAGTGTACGTTTTACATTGTAACAATCAGGCATGTTGAAATTCATGAAGAAATGATGACAAGGAGGTAAATTTCTTTACTTTTGGACTTATATACTTTAAAATGCGAGGGGCCTATAGGCTAAATGTCTCTAAAAAAATGTGGTACCTAAACGACAAATGATGATATACTAATTTAGGATATCAGGTCACAGCTTGAGGGAAGTTAGGCAGTTATAGAATATCAATAGGAACTGCCTTGGAATGTGTTTACTTCCAGGAGTAAAATTTAGGTCACCCAGATGGATAGCAATGTAGGTTATCCGGTTTAGGAACTTAGAAAACAGATAAGGAAAATACACTCAAATATTTGGCTATGACCACAAAATTTATAATAAATTACCTCTTACATGCTGATTAAAATACAATTTCAAACTTATCTCCTTGACCATAAAACAGCGAAATTGAATAATTCTAGTGAATGATCAGGGGTTAGTAGTTTAAGTTCTCAGACCTCAAATGGGATCAATGATGACCCATTCACTTTTTAGAAAAAATATATAAATAAATAAATAAACCTTTTAAAATAAGCAATATTATTCCAACATTCAAGCGCAACATGAATACATCGAAACTTAATCTTGTAACCCAACAGGAATGAAGTTCATGTTGAAAGCGCTTAGGTCTACAAGGATGATAAGAATTATTAACAACATAAGGGACTCGTGGAGTGACAAACAGCTACAACGTACAAGAAGATGGAAGTGACGTGTTTAGCAATTACCTTGGTTAAATTTGTCCTAAGTAACAGGGAACAGAAGAGGGGGACGAAGACTTAAGAAGAGGGGCCTGGAGACTTAGAACAAATAAGAGAGAACTCAAAAATTGTGAAAATGCAGATAATAGTAGGATAGACATGAACGAATTTTTAGGAAATATTATGCGTGCAGAAATGATCGGAAACAAACTAACTTACTCCCTTAAAATCGAAGATGGGGTTCAGATATGTGACCCATGGTGGGGTGTCTCATCCGATATAGTAGAGGATGATATCTCTAAAGTTGGGAACCCAAGGGCTACACTATATATGATTTTAATGAGTATTACTCAACAATTAATACACCCTACTGGTAATGGATTTTACTGGAATGGACGAGCTTTGGAAAAGGATTTGCAGAATCTAAGGCGCCAATGCTCTCTTGACTTGTATGCCACGTTCTACGTTAGTAAGAGCTAGTGACCAGGTTGAGGACACACACATGAGATTTGGAAATTATTAAGATAGTATATGAACACTAGATCGCTATAATACTCTCCATACTTGGGCACACATATCACTCGGAACTATACAAGAATTGAGATAAGAGAATAGACTGTAACCTAGGTCAATCTTATCTAAGTGACGTTAGGGAGACAACCACACAGTAACAACATAGGAAGCAATCGCACAAGCAGGGAATACATCATATCTTGAGGCCGGCATAACATATCATAGAGCCACTGTGGTATGGATGTGAGGTCAGCGCGAAGATGAGAGAAACAGAGAAGCAGGATAGGAAGCATGGGAGAAATAGTGAGAAAGTTAAGGTTTGTGCAAGTCGGGAGGTGAGACACCTGAGACTTTTCCTAGGTGATACAGGAGCACGGACGCTTCCTATTGGTGATCTAGAGGCACTGGCCCATTGACCTTACCGACTTGGCAATGACGTTAAGGATCATAACGAACAACAAGAGAACGGATAGAGAGATAGGCATCGAAGAACAAGGAATGAACGAAAACACAGAAGCAATAACGGGTATTGAGGCCCACTGAAACAATAGCGTATAGTGATACCCGGGATTAGGGAGTGACAAGGGTAATAGTAGGATCACCATCAAAGAAGATTGGATCAAATCCGCTCAGTTGATGAGGACGTCGTCCGATGAGCCCAACAGACCCTCCCTAACACTGATATTGAGGACGAAAATTCTAAATCAGCAGAATTAGAGGGGTTTTGTTACGAAGGACTCGAGGTCACTGTCGAATAGAATGGAAACAAACTGCTCTCCGCCTTGACGCCGCGCCCGGAGAAATCGGAGTCACGAAGCCCGGAGGCCAGTGTCGTTCCTAGTCTTCAAGGTCGTTGTCCGACGAATTGGCTAACCCACTTGGAGTAACTGAGCAGAGAAAGCTAACTGGGAGGCAGACAGAGGCTTCGCCTTGAGGCCGCGCCCGAGCGATGGTCCATGACCTTCCCAGGAGAAGATGATGCCTGGATATCTACCGGTGGTAGGAACAAGTGGAAAGTAAAAACAAGAAATAGAAACAAAGCAGAGAGAAAACGATATACGTAGAAGCAGAATATAGTAAAAAATGGATAGACGACAATGCAAAGGAACATCAGAAGAACTAGTGCACTAGAGAGATCAGATCAATAGAAACACATACACACTATTCTGAGATTGACAAGTAGAGCGAAGAGATACAGATTGGCCTAGGAATGGAGAATACATAAAATGAGAGCATCAATAAGCAGTCTAAAGTAAATTAGAAACCAAATAACATAAAAATGATGGAAACCCCAGAGTTAAAGGGGTTAGGAGATGACAAAAAAAATAGAGGTTAAAAAACATATGTAAGATAAGGCAACCATCGAGGAATAAGTTTCTACGAAATATGAAGTAATGTAAAATTTTGTTAAACCTTCATCAGATCAGTTATGAGGTATTGCCAATTAAATTAACATGTGAAGGATGATAGTTGAATGCAGGCTTTCACGGCCGGTAATCATGATGTTGAGTGATTCCGGGTTCTGTGGCCGTGGTCCATAGTTGGTGTTGATACCAGACCAATGGGGAAATTCAACATACAGTTTACAGAAAACCTACACACACAGACCGATATCTGCACAAAGACTCTAACCACCATCCAAGACAAAAGCGAGGTGTCATTAAGACACTGTTCGACAGAGCGACTAAGTTATGCCAACCACAACACCTTAAACAAGAACAACACCATCTGTTCAATTGTTTCCAGAAAAATGGCTACACATCCAAGGAAATAAGACAAACCATACATCCACGAAGACAGCACGTCAGAATGGATAACACACCCTCAACCAGCATAGCCTACTTACCATATGTACAAAGAGTCACAGATCGTATCGGAAAACTCCTACGAAAATACAACATAAAAACAGTTTACAGACCTACAAGAAAAATAGAAGACTGCCTTCGCTCAGCTAAGGATCCTCGGCCACCTCTCTCCACTTGCGGCGTATATCGACTTCCTTGTTCGTGTGGTAAACCATACATAGGGACCACAAAAAGAAGTATAGCCACCCGTTTATCAGAACACAAAAGAAACTGCAGACAAGGAGAAATGGATAAATCGGCTGTAGCAGAACATGCCATTATGAATGGACACCAGATTCTATTCGATGATACACAAGTTTTAGCCACAACTTCCTATTATTTCCCTAGATTATATCGAGAGGCTATAGAAATACACAAGCATAAGGAAAATATTAACAGAAAAGAGGAAGGTATTAAACTGTCTAAGGCCTGGTACCGTACACTAGAAAATAAATGCATCAACACTAGGGACAACAAGGAGACGACCATTAGCCAATCAGCAAGAGCCACGCCCGCTCACCCTGCTCCCACCACTAGTATCAATACAACACCCGCAGCGTTCACTCTAAGTAGAGCTTCCGACCAGGAAACACGCCTAGAAGCACTCGCCACTGAAGATGCCCTCCGCAGTTGAGGGCGAAACGTCTGGTATCAACACCAACTATGGACCACGGCCACAGAACCCGGAATCACTCAACATCATGTGAAGGATGACTTGGGGTAAAATACACTACTGTCAGAGAAAAAAATGAATATAAATGTCATCTATTTTAGAATGTAGGAAGGGAAATAAGACGGGAATTAAGATGCAAGAGAGCATCAAGGATAGAAAAAAATAATAATAGGAAAGGAATGCTCTCAAACTCAGGACCCAAGGGAATGATGAGAGAAATTCAGGTTGTGTGATATTAATGAATATTTCTGAAGTTTTAAAATTAGGTAGGCCCTACTAAGCAGTATTTGCATTTACGTGATACACACGTAATATATAAAGTTCTTTCGATTAATAGTGTAAGCGAGCGCACTCGGTCGAACTGTATGGAAAAAGGAACAAAATTAGAAAACCATCAGAGCAATTAATTTTTTTTCAAAATGGTAATGATAACGCTAGAATTAACCGGTATTAGCATTTGAAATTTGTTAACCTAATGAAACCTGAATTACTGTCCAAATAAAAAGGCGAGAGTGAAACTCTAGAGTGGATTAGGGCACAGACAATCCGTGAAGATTAATATGCAAAGATTTTATACACATAAGAGCATTTTTCCTTTCCAGCATAAGATCTAGCTAACTATATATATATATATATGTGTGTATAATATGTGATACGTGTATTGGTGTATATATATATATATATATATATATATATAATATATAACATATATGATAAGAATAAAAAGAATGATAGTATGAGGTATGTCTGATACCAGGACATCTAGAAAAAGGAAGGGGGCAAATGACAAGAATTCAGGCTGAGTGATATATTAATATATAATTATAGTAATAATGTGCTAGATTGCTCTTAGAAAAACACCGTGTGGCAATAGATTGCTATCGACATAGTGCAGGCTAGCGCACGCTGTCGAGGAGGGACTCAACTGCAATTCGGAGTTAGTAGCTTAGCAAGCTATCGGTTAGAATAATGACCGTAAGACCAGATGATCTGCAAATTTAGAAAAATAAAAAATTATAGACGTGAATTCCTGTCTAAACTAGTTGCAGGAATTGAAGCCTAATCCAATATAGATTTTAAGCTAGGATCACAAGTTTATGAGTAGAGTAAGGAAGATGATATGATTGCTCGATATCAGGAAACAATGGAATAGGGTATATGTAGGCTCAACAGAAAAGTACCCATGTAAAGGGAAAATTAATTTTTAGGAACGAATAGTAACTGTAATTATAAAACTTCTAGCATAAGGTTCCCTAAAGCATATAAAGAGGGAAAATCATGTCCAGATAAGGAGCAAAAGTAGCAAATTGCATGTCAGAAAATATATTCACCAGATAGGAAATAATAATTTTACTTTAAGAGAGCCAAAACGAGGCACTAAACACCTGCCCGGAACAAGTACACTATATCAACCCTCCCAGTCAGCTCTTTCGGACCTAACCAAGATTTTCAGACAGCCGAGTACCAGTCTCCACACCAGGGACCCTGCACATCTCGTGGTCGAGACAACAACTATAAATAAGCTTCCAGGGCCTGCTGCACATCCTCGCACATCTCTTGGTGGAGACAACAACTAGGCCCATAAGTAAGCTTCCAGGGCCTGCTGCACGTCCTCGCACATCTCGTGGTGGAGACAACAACTATAAATAAGCTTCCAGGCCTGCTGCACACCCTCGCACATATCGTGATGGAAACAACTATAAACAAGATTCCTGAGCATGCTGGACACCCCTCAGACTACCAGATGAAGGGAAGCTGTTATATCAAGGGATAAAAGTAGCTCATTCAGAAAAGTCAATTCCATTCATCATAAACCCTTTATCCCCAACAAACATCAACCCTAACCTATTTTCCGGCAAACCCTTGCTTCCCATCTATAAAATAACCTACAATCCAGTAATACAAGCGAAACCTAAAAGGTTGATCAAGAAAATCCCATTAATACCTTCCGTTTAGATCTCCATGAAACATAATCCAAATGACTGGAATTTCACAAGGCATTACATAACCTACAATGCCCACCTTTAACAGCAGCAGCTTGACACGATCCACAACACCTGGCAACAAGATTCCCCAACGACCAGGCATTACCTCAAATGGAGAAGAAGAAAACATGGAGCAAAGTGACCCCAAACCCTGTCTCACGAGCAGGAAAGACAGCATCAATTCCATCAGCAGGTCGCGGCGGAGTCTACAGTGAATTAAAAAGTGATAATCTTAAGTCATAAAATGATCATTCAGAGCCAAAATAAAAGTGAAAGAGTAAACAAAGTGTATAACAACGAAACAAGTGAACTCAGGGTAAACAATTAGTCCTTACGTAATTTTATAAATGAAAGAATTTCGGGAAGAATTGAAAGGAATTAAATAATAATAGTGCATTCATAAAACAAGAAAAGTGGTAAATATCATATGTGCAAAACGTTTAGAAAGAGTGATAATTTTATGTTACGTTAAAGTTGTACAAATACAAAGGAGAACTATTCTCTCCACGTAAGCAGGAAACAATAGAAATTTCGACACTATTTAAGGTTATATGTAACCACGATGATTCAATTTGGATTTAAAACAAATCTGACTAGCTGCAGTGAGAATAATTTACCTTTACCTTAGGATTATCAAAGATAAAATTACTAACATGTAAATAATGTTAAGCCTAGGTAGAAACACGTAGACAAGGCTACGCTATCTTGGTGTGACGTCGGAGTACATAGGGCAGCCAACTCAACCACACTAAATGCGCTTGTACCCTAGGGATTAGCTACCTACTTGCACGTCAGAAAAAGCTAAAAGGAAAAAGAAATAGCGTAGATATATAAGGGAGAAACGAGCCCTTCTTATGTAATAGTGACCCAACGCCGAAGATAAATCAAAATGTGATCCCAAAAGAGAATAGCAAAGACGGACCATCTTAATCAAATCAGGTTTGCGCATCACTGCGCCTAATAAAAACAGGATAAAATGAGGTCTAAGTAACTACATAGAAATTAAATAAAATTCGTACTTTTCAATAATAGCAAAATCTATAATAATAATAAAAATAATAATAATAATAATAACCATAACAACAACGAGAACAACAAGAACTACAACAACAACAACCACAACAACAAGAACAACAACAAGAACAAAAACAAGAACAACAACAATATATAATAATAATAATAATAATAATAATAATAATAATAATAATAATAATAATAATAATAATAATAATAATGAGAATGATGATGGTAATAACACTGATAATAATGATAACAACAATAATAATAATAAATAATAATAAAAATGATAATAATACGAAAACGTCCAGGGGGAGCTGGTGACGTAGTCATGTAGTACATGAATGACTAAGTCTACTGGCGTTTTTCTATGCAAATCGAGTGTAATTTGACCAAGAAAGGGAATAATATGGCAGAATAAATAAGTTATCGGAAGGAGTGTATACATGACAATGAGGTATAATAGATAGATACAAGAATCAATTATATAGTTTCCCTATACAGATAACTCTAGAATTGCCTTCGGGAATGTACACTTTTAGGCAACCTCGGAAGGCGAGAGGTATTTTTATTTGGTTGATATTCGGTTTTTCCTCCCTAATATAAACTTTAGGAGGTGGGGGAATGAACTAACAACAAAAGGTCTCTACGATGATTAAATAATAAAAAATATGATTTTATAATAAAAACATCTTGGGATTCATATTATAAGTTGGTTTTCATAGCCACCAGGATATTTACAAATATACTATTATGAGAGAGCTAAGGAAAACACATTTATGTACGGAGGGTTGTTCACGATTCCTGGGGACAAGTTTGCATCACTAACCTGCTTATCAAAACCCGTGTTTCCACCAGCGGTTTTGTTCGATTGGATGACCTTGGACCCTAGCTATCGCTCTACAACGGAGTTTCCACTGCAGGAATGCTTTACGAAGAACAGCGATGTCGATTTTTGACTACTCCTCCTTGCAGGCTTTCCATAGACATTCAATAGAGCATGATCTCCTACTTTCAAGCCTTCTTTTTAGGAGACCAAACGCACAAAATCCATCGGGGGACTTGACAGGTATTTCACTGAAGGGAACTGCATGTATTCCAGTTGTCTACTCCATTATCTCCATGAACCGGCGTGTAGCAACAGAGGTGTGGCTTGAAGCTTTATCCCGATGGAACCAGACGTTGTTCACTTCTCTACCATAGAGCGAAAGTATTTCAGAGATATAAATTGGAGACAGAAGATTCCTTTGGTAGTAGGCAGAGTTAACTGTAGCTTTTTATTCTACTCTGCGGATGATTGTAGCAAATTCTGCAATTATCATGAAGCCGCGTGAAAAACTTTCCCTGCAGTCGGTATACCACTTTTCAAATTTTGTTTCATCCATTGGACGGTAAAAAATTGCTCGTGGCGTATTTGTATCATTAATGTATACACATGCCTCAACTAAAGTCACTATAAACTTCCATTTATCACACGCAAGATGGCGTTCATACTGTTGGTGCGCCTTTCTACAATGTGTCTCGGTAGGAGCTTGTGAACCCAGCTTTTATGTCACTTTTGTAAGTTTAAATTTTTGTTTATTATGTTGTTTACAGTTGCTAGAGAGATGACCAACTTCACTGCTATTGCTCGTTGGGGGGCTGGATTGTTTCCTGTCACAAGTGTTTTAACATTCCTAGCCACCTCAGGGGTGCAGCTTGTAGCAAGCTTAGGGTGTGCTTGTTTTTTCCCCCCTTAGGAATCAATCCCATACGAGTTTTACCTCTTTGTTAAGAATTGAGCAAATCCCATTCCCGTATATATTAAAACCACGCTTCTTGCACATTTCGACGATAGCATCATCATCATCATCATCATGAACAAATTCGTTTTAGGCCATGTGGCCTGTACGGTAAACCTAGCGAAGATGGTCTTGATCTTTCCACCGATGTTTTGGTCTTCCTTGGTCCCTATGTCCAGTTGGGGTATATTGGAATGCCAATTTTGGAAGTCTATTTCTTGCCATTCTTCTCAGATGATTTTTCCATTCTTGTTGGTATCTTTGGATATCTTCATTTAAACTTGCTACTCCAAGTTTTCCTCTGATAGTAGTGTTCCTTTGGTGATCCAGTCTATTAACTCCTAACAATGATCGTAAGAAGCGCATTTGGCTTACTTGAAGTTTATGAGAGTTTCTTTTATTTAAAATCCAAATTTCACTTCCGTATTTTAGAGCAGCTTTTGATGTGACGTTATGTAATCTTAGTTTTGTCTCTGTCCTCATCTGTTTACCAAAATGTCTTCGTATTACCCCATTCATTTTATTATATTTTTGTAATTTTGAATTAATGTCACTCTTATACTCTGCAAATACACTTCCTAAGTAAGAGAAATCTGACACTTGTTCTATAATTTTTCCATCAATCTCAATTTTCACCCGTTGTATGTTTTTTCCACACATTGCCATTGTTTTGGATTTTGATGTGGAAATTTTCATATTATATTTGCTGGCAATTTTGAATAATTGATATGCTGCTATTTGTAAGCTATCTTCGGAATCTGATAATATTATTTGATCATCAGCATATAATATTGTTTGAATTATTTTATTCCTAGTTATTGAAATTCCACTGTTTACTGTTTGTTTCCATTCTTGCACTATTCTGTTAATATATATATTAAATAAGAGTGGAGATAGTCCACATCCTTGTCGAACACCTTTGCCTGTGTTTATGTGTTCTGTTATTTCTCCATCTGGTAATTTAATTTTGATTTTAGAATTTTGATATAAGCTTTGTATGGCTCGTATTACATGTGAGTGTATATGTTCTTCATCGACGATAGCACTATAGCTGTAATTAGCGTCGGAAAGGGCTGTTACGTATCCCTCCGAGAAAGGATCGATTTTCCTTGGCATACTAACGAGCAAACCAGATCCGAACACTGTGACAGGTATCACTCGACTGAATGAACATGTACTGTTGTGGGCAGCATCTCTGCATAAATAGTAGTGATGTCATCAGTCATCACCTTTCGAACTTGTCAGGAATCGTGAACAACCCTCCGTAACATTATGTAAGCCAGTAAAGAAAGTATACCATTTGACAATAAAAGGACCAGAATTATTCCACATATTTAGGCAATCTAGAAAGTTCAGAAATAGCTGGGAAAGCTCAGAGGAAGCTGGGTTCTTACAAAGTTTGGGAATGAGAAAGTAAAAAAAATCAAATATATAAACGCATTTCTTTTTTTGGGAAAAATAGGAGTCCTAAGGCAGAGTCAGAAGTATTCACTACAGCTTCCTTTGGACCATGAATAATTTCATCTTCATGAGTGAGTAATCATTAATATTTCCTATCATTATGGTGGATAATAATCAACTCAACTTCAAATATATAATGTTTAAGATAATAACTTAGAATAATAGTTTATAATTTGGTAGATATTCATGAAAAATAGAAAATATACCTTTCTATAATTTATAACTTATAAAATACCAATATAGAAAGACCTCAGATCGAAATAAAAAGTTAAAGTTAAAGAACTAACTTAACATCTTAATCATTTCATAAGTAAAACATTTAGACAAACTGCAGTTGAATAAATAAGCTCTCTCGTGTTAATAGTAAGGAAAGATTCAAATTAGGCGCGCTCAAATATGGTGTTTCCACAGCATCTCTACCCAAGCTATGAACGGTATTGTTTAGGATAAAGTATTAATTGTTTGTTATTGGATATGGTTTATGTGATGTTGGTGTTGTTTTTGTTTTATGGTGTTTTCTATATTCTACAATCATTAAGAGGTTTGCAGAGTACATATGTTCATCATATTTAACGAGGGAATCATTTTCAGCCGGCGAGCGGACCGTTAGTCGTCGAAATATATTCTACATTTCAAATCAGTTGATAGAGATCCTCCCTTCACTCACTGTACTAGCAGGCACAGGCAGGTAGTAAAGGGGAAGGTAGTACTCTCTGTTACAAATACATGTCTTCTAAATTATGTTACGAAAATAAAATTATATTGGATTCTATACTGAACAATTCAAAAATGTATAATAGTAATATAATATATAATAGTTATTTTTAAAAGTTATATCGGTATATACTTTTTTTTATTTCTGCTTTTTTAACATCCCCTTTGTATGCATATTTAAATCCCAGTTTCTACTGTGTCTAAGTTTGTATGTACAACTACGATGGAAGTACGTCACCATACCCCGTACATGAAGTGAATGGACACGTGACAAGCAAGAGGTCGTTTCACTAAGGAAGAAGCATGACCTACAAAACTCGCGTAGGTAAACGTAGGGTCTTGGGGAAGCGATCCATATCAGCAGGCTTTGTCCGTATCTGCAAAATCATGGTTACTAGTCGTAATGAAAATATTAACCCTGAATAGGAAATGATTATAATAACTATGTATCACGTCAAATTCCTTAAGGGCACTCGTTACTAATTTCCTTGCAATTTGGTTTAAAAATAGGACTTTTTTTTCAGCTTATTCTTAAGTTATGTGTATGAAAATTATGTCACCAATTAAACAAGTCTTCCTGAACATAATGACACATTAGTTAACTTTTTATGAGTAATTTAAAACACACAAAAAAATCCATTATGTTAAAAGTATTGTCTTGGTACAATTTCTTCACAAACTACTTATCCAATTGTTTCCAAAATTTAGTATGTTATTTTCCATGGTTCATTTGACAATAACAAGGTTTGCTTGTGTTCAGATATGGATTGTAATTTATTTTTTAAAAAATTCAAAGGCCAATTGTTTTGTTAAAAATGTTGCATAATTTCTTTTTTTTATTTCAAACACTATCAATAACACAAAGATAAATTTAACTTATTATTATAGAGCTCTTTAAACTGCATATCCATACCAAAAATAATTCTCCTATATTGCATAGTTTCAGAGAAAAGTGTACCAAAATATTAAAAAATACAAGTTACGGGAAAATGCAAAAAAAAAAAAAAAAAAAAAAAAAGAAGTGCACATTAGGAGAACACAGAGACGCCATTTTTAAAAATCAATTTTTATGGGTTTAAAGGTCCAAAATCGACAAACTAATATTACACATCGATAAAATAGACCTTACTGTATTTTTAAGCAAAAAAAAAAAAGATTTTTTAACACAAATAAGCATTGGGTGTCCTTAAAACTGGAAGAAAATGAGACTAAAATTATTGCAAACCAATAATTTATCAAATATTATTCATGTTAATATTATTATTATTATTTTTAAATCAAACTCATCACTTACATTAATTACATTGGATACGAGAACTCCATTAGGCCTATAGTAAATTTCCAAACCTAATGTAATAAAATAAAAAAAAACGAAAATAATTTTGAAATAGGTAGGACATGTGGCACAAATATGGAATAAAAGAGGTGTAGGTTATGGAAGCTTCTTGTAGGAAAACCAGAAGGAAAACGGCCAGTTGGTAGATCAAGAATCTTACGAGGATTTAGAAGTAAGGTGACGAAAATTAATGTTTTTTAGACTGACAGTACACTATTTTAGAATTGAATGTGTATGCCTGTACTTTAGACTACCCGCAGTCAAGGGGATGAAACTGGTCTTCTGCCCATCTGAGGACATGCTTCTTCCTTAGTGAAACGGCCTCTACCATATTTCATGCTTAGAGGAAGAAGAATAGTTAAATTATATTTTCACTGTTTTAGGTCCAATATGTTATTTTTACCCGAGTTAAAAAATTTATTTTGTAGCTGTTTTTACTTTTTTTAATATGTATACTTAAACCATACAATGTGGTTTCTCTAACCATCTCTATAATTACATAGAGTCAAAATAAAAATGTTAACACTGACTTCATTAAATTTATTATCCACTTTCATAAACTTAGCACAGATTTCAAACAAATATTTTTATCCATAGGACAAACGTAAGGAAATTTAAATTATATTTACCCATGAATATCATTCTGTCATTGTTAAATAAAATATTATAACATATAAAGTTATTTTCAGAGCAATAATAATAATAATAATAATAATAATAATAATAATAATAATAATAATAATAATAAAGAAGATAAAAATAATAATAATTTAATGAACATACTTCATTAATCGCTGTCATCAAGTGCCTGCACAACAATATCACTCGCACTTTCTTCGGAATCGCTGTCATTCGTATTAATAATGAGTGACTCCACTATTTCATCGGAGAGATTATCCAATTCCCACATTTTAACTTCTTCTTTTTGAATGACATAGTGAATGCAGTTTTTCCATTTCTCAGGAATGATGAGACCGATCCCTTCTGCTAATAAATTTCGCACTTCAGCCAAAGCGAAACTCTTGTTATTACGAACCACATGATCTTTAACCTGATTACAAATCAGTTCAATTGAATTGAGAGTACAGTGATAAGGAGGCAGTCGTAAGACGTATCTGGTGGCCATTTTGTCCACCGTATAATCACAAAAAAATTATTTCACTGCTGGAGGTATCAAATCAAATAGTTCTTTCTTGACATGTGACTCATCATAAGCAATGTTCCTACTTTGAAGCCAATTCTTTATGCTGTCTTTTGTTCATGCATCTTAGGGACCCTATCTACTTTCACGCTGTGGTAAGGTGCATTGTCCATCACTATTACACTATTTGGAGCGAGGCACTTCACTAAAGTTTCGAACTTCGGACCATCCATTTCTTCGTGAAGTCTTTAGTATTTTTTGACTCGAATACCAACTTTCTTTGTGTAACGAAGCCACCTTTACTTCCAATATGGAGCACTATAAGTCTTTTACCTTTCCCGGATGATTCCTTAGTGCCAGTGGACAATCCAGCTAGAAAAGCCTGCTTACTGGATGTTACTGTCTCGTCGACCCAGACCTTTTTTACGGTGTGTGCAACATTAACCCACGTTTTATCAAGGTAATATATCTTCCTTCCATCTGCCCTAAATGTTCTTATTTCTGTTAAATATTTCCTCCTCCAAAGTACTATGTCATCCCTGTCAATAAAAAACGATTTTCTACCCCTTGTCACAAACTTGAATTTCATCATTTTTATTAATCTGTGTAACGTCGACCTCGAGAATTTAGGTACTTGTCTATCAGTGTCATAATCACCATCGCCATCATTATCGTTGTTTACTGCAAGCAGTATTTTGTCCAAGGTTGGTAGTTCCCGCCGAAGAAAGAATTAATGCACTTTTGACCTTATAAATGATTTAGTGAAACTGTCATATTTGTCTAATAACGTAATTATTTTGCAGTTTTTCTTAGGACTTTTAATGTATTTTCATTCAGTTTCGCCTCTCTTCTGATCCTGTACACACTAGCTATTCCCACTCCTGCCATTTTCGCTGCCGTTTCAGCCACCCTATTCAAATTCCAAGTAGGATTTTCAGATGATAGTGTATTGAACAAATTAAGTACACATCTCCTCTCACCACTGCGCAAGGGTTTGCCCTTTTTATGTTTTACAATGCTGTTATCAGCCATTATGTTCAAATGTATACCTAAACTAAAATTTATATATATATATATATACATATATGGTCTGGATGGGATTTATTTTTCTTATCATACCATATTAAGCTTGCATTGCTCAATTTTAAACATTTAATTATAATATATATATATATATACGTCCATCGTTGTGGTCTCGAGGTAGCGTGCTGCCTTATCACGCAGCGGGCCTGGGTTCGATCCCCGGTCGGGTCAGTTTTTCTGGGTGAGGTTTTTATCGGGGTTTTTCCTCACCTGTAAGACAAATGTCAGGAAAACTTTAAGGCACAAACGGTCCCCGAAATCATATGGCCATCATCATCGTTATCATTATCATGATCACCTCCACCATCCTTCACCGGTGTGAAAAGCAACGGGAAGCTACCAAACCTACAATTCCCTAGTAAAGCTGCAAGCATAGCATGAAAATGCTATGATTGCAGTGAAAGACCTACCTTCGGGCAGAATTACTATGGATGGATATATACACACACTCAAACGTTTAACTGTATGTTTTCCTTATATCTATCACACAATAACTAAGCACTAAGTATTACTAAATAAGTAATTATTATCTAAATGTTTTTGAAAAATAATTCTACTAAATAAATTATGTATTAACTAAACTTTCAAGACAATTCAAAAATCCACCACACTGCTAGAACTAAGAACAGTCTACTGAGAAAGACAAATGTTTTTTGTGCTGTCCATACAATGTCAGTACTGAACTACACTATTAACAATAGATGGCCCTCCGCCGGTCTACCACCCCGCAAATTATCATACTAAAACTGTGGTTTTGTATTATATAAGTTATAGAAATCTTAATATAAATTCAAAATATAACAAAATAAGTCAAGAATTCAAAACTATATATCATATTTTTTACAAAAATCCTCTGAAAAAAGTAAAATTATAATATTTTATTTTCTGGTTTTCACAGCTTTGGGAGAATCGGTTTGTAACTGATAATAGCCACATTCCTAGCTTTGGCCATAGTTATTGTATGCACCCCTACAGTAGTGGGGGTAGTAAAATGACGTCCCTTCTATCAACTCCGGTGACATAGATAATAGAACTCTCACTTTCCACAACCAATAGCCTGTCTAAAACCGCTCGAGCAAAAGTCAATGAGATATAATTGAAAAAGATTTTATCACATCTTAGAATAATGCCCCTTTTGGGACGCTACCCTATATCCTATAACAATCCATGTTGTAACAGTTCTATTTTTTTTTTGTCTAATGCCAGCAGATTGTCTTTTATGACATTTTTGGCTTTCTCCCCTGGCCATGACGGAATTGTGATCCATTTTTAGTTTGAAACACCTAATTTCATTTCATTGAACTTTAATTTAATTGGACATAGAATCTTGTAGGACAAGGAAGTTAATAATTGATAGATTTGGATGTCTACAGAGAAATTGCCTATGGGGAGTTTGAGAAACACAGAAATTCGCTGTTTTCTTTATAAAATTTATCATAAGTAATGCCACGAGTGATTTCCAATTTATCTAGAGAGTTTGGAAATCAAGAGTGGCATTTGTTAGGACTATTTAACGAATAAACTTAAGCTGTTTACTCACAAATCATTATTTAACTATAATTATTTTAAAATATTTATACATGTAATGTAAACGGCGATGTTTGAAAACAAATGAGAAACGATTGGTACGCTTCATTTCCTTCCTTTGTCCATCATTGCAACCAGATCATAATATTATTTATTGCCAAAGGATCGGAATATTGTAAGAATGCACCCTAGTGGAGAAATTTAAAACCAACCTTATAGGTATTAATTAATTTGATGTCCTATGATGTAAATATGTCAATTATAGTTTTCTGCAATGTCATTTCCTGGAAAATAATTCGTTTAACAAAGTGCAAACAGTGTTTTTTTTGTGGTATAATCAATTGTTACAAATGTTTTTATATTATCTATCTCATGCGCTTTGTGTTGACATTCATGCACTATATAGCCGTATTTCTTAGGGGGTCAGTCACTGCAATATAATGCTATGACCTGTTCGGAATGTTAAAAAGGAGGTGCTTTCTTTATTATGATAAAATTTAGTTGGTAAATTTTAGGCTAAACGCGACTGTGATTGGTTGTAAATCAAAAATCATTGAAATGTGATTGGTCATTAACTCCCATTTGGGCATGAGTTAAATAGCCATTAATATTTGAACCTTGAGTAAATTCTATTCAGTACTCATCTTATGAATTCACATCTTAAAATCTCCTTTAACCTCTAGATCTTGTCTCCATGAAGCATTTTATTAGTGGGCTGTATATTAACAAATTTTAAAGGATTATCCTTATGATAAGATTTTTTAAATTTTTTTACAAATCTTCGTCAAGCATACTTAGTAGATACCAAAAGTGATCGTGACTAAAATTTATATATATATATATATATATATATATATATATATATATATATATGTCTGTGAGCACTCTAGCTGTCTTGATTTTTGTTATTTTTTTAATCACACTCAGAATATAGCAATAAATTAAGAAAAGTGAGATTGAGTTCTTTAACCAATAAAATCAGACTGTTAGGAGTGGGAGTTGACTTGAAATGAAAATTTAAATATCACTCTAGCAGCAGTAATTTTCGTTTTTTTCACAATGAAATTTGGTATATGCCATTGAAATAAAGTGAGAAAGGTATTCTCCAAAAATCACCAAAATCAAATTATTATAAGAGGGGAATTCCATAAGCCAGCAAAATTAGACGATAAATTCAATTTACTGAGGAATTTGGTTAGTTTACACAGTCCTGCATGATGGACTTTCATAGTTTTAGGAGTATATTTAGTTTAAATTATTTTGTTTTAATTTTATTCTCTATTTTCTTATGGTTTGAGCATGATTTTGATACAGTTCTAAACAATATTATACCATACTGAATATTTATTATGGTATATCATGTTTTAAATTACTAAATATTTTATAGTATTATACAGTATTATATGAATTATGGAACAAAATCAATCCTTCACTTCCTGATATTTAAATGGAGAAAGATCTATATTTAGTTTAAAATTATTTTGTTTTAATTTTATTCTCTATTTTCTTATGGTTTGAGCATGATTTTGATACAGTTCTAAACAATATTATACCATACTGAATATTTATTATGGTATATCATGTTTTAAATTACTAAATATTTTATAGTATTATACAGTATTATATGAATTATGGAACAAAATCAATCCTTCACTTCCTGATATTTAAATGGAGAAAGATCTATATTTAGTTTAAATTATTTTGTTTTAATTTTATTCTCTATTTTCTTATGGTTTGAGCATGATTTTGATACAGTTCTAAACAATATTATACCATACTGAATATTTATTATGGTATATCATGTTTTAAATTACTAAATATTTTATAGTATTATACAGTATTATATGAATTATGGAACAAAATCAATCCTTCACTTCCTGATATTTAAATGGAGAAAGATCTATATTTAGTTTAAATTATTTTGTTTTAATTTTATTCTCTATTTTCTTATGGTTTGAGCATGATTTTGATACAGTTCTAAACAATATTATACCATACTGAATATTTATTATGGTATATCATGTTTTAAATTACTAAATATTTTATAGTATTATACAGTATTATATGAATTATGGAACAAAATCAATCCTTCACTTCCTGATATTTAAATGGAGAAAGATCTATATTTAGTTTAAATTATTTTTGTTTTAATTTTATTCTCTATTTTCTTATGGTTTGAGCATGATTTTGATACAGTTCTAAACAATATTATACCATACTGAATATTTATTATGGTATATCATGTTTTAAATTACTAAATATTTTATAGTATTATACAGTATTATATGAATTATGGAACAAAATCAATCCTTCACTTCCTGATATTTAAATGGAGAAAGATCTATATTTAGTTTAAATTATTTTGTTTTAATTTTATTCTCTATTTTCTTATGGTTGAGCATGATTTTGATACAGTTCTAAACAATATTATACCATACTGAATATTTATTATGGTATATCATGTTTTAAATTACTAAATATTTTATAGTATTATACAGTATTATATGAATTATGGAACAAAATCAATCCTTCACTTCCTGATATTTAAATGGAGAAAGATCTATATTTAGTTTAAATTATTTTGTTTTAATTTTATTCTCTATTTTCTTATGGTTTGAGCATGATTTTGATACAGTTCTAAACAATATTATACCATACTGAATATTTATTATGGTATATCATGTTTTAAATTACTAAATATTTTATAGTATTATACAGTATTATATGAATTATGGAACAAAATCAATCCTTCACTTCCTGATATTTAAATGGAGAAAGATCTATATTTAGTTTAAATTATTTTGTTTTAATTTTATTCTCTATTTTCTTATGGTTTGAGCATGATTTTGATACAGTTCTAAACAATATTATACCATACTGAATATTTATTATGGTATATCATGTTTTAAATTACTAAATATTTTATAGTATTATACAGTATTATATGAATTATGGAACAAAATCAATCCTTCACTTCCTGATATTTAAATGGAGAAAGATCTATATTTAGTTTAAATTATTTTGTTTTAATTTTATTCTCTATTTTCTTATGGTTGAGCATGATTTTGATACAGTTCTAAACAATATTATACCATAACTGAATATTTATTATGGTATATCATGTTTTAAATTACTAAATATTTTATAGTATTATACAGTATTATATGAATTATGGAACAAAATCAATCCTTCATTCCTGATATTTAAATGGAGAAAGATCTATATTTGTTTAAATTATTTTGTTTTAATTTTATTCTCTATTTTCTTATGGTTTGAGCATGATTTTGATACAGTTCTAAACAATATTATACCATACTGAATATTTATTATGGTATATCATGTTTTAAATTACTAAATATTTTATAGTATTATACAGTATTATATGAATTATGGAACAAAATCAATCCTTCACTTCCTGATATTTAAATGGAGAAAGATCTATATTTAGTTTAAATTATTTTGTTTTAATTTTATTCTCTATTTTCTTATGGTTGAGCATGATTTTGATACAGTTCTAAACAATATATATACCATACTGAATATTATTATGGTATATCATGTTTTAAATTACTAAATATTTTATAGTATTATACAGTATTATATGAATTATGGAACAAAATCAATCCTTCACTTCCTGATATTTAAATGGAGAAAGATCTATATTTAGTTTAAATTATTTTGTTTTAATTTTATTCTCTATTTTCTTATGGTTTGAGCATGATTTTGATACAGTTCTAAACAATATTATACCATACTGAATATTATTATGGTATATCATGTTTTAAATTACTAAATATTTTATAGTATTATACAGTATTATATGAATTATGGAACAAAATCAATCCTTCACTTCCTGATATTTAAATGGAGAAAGATCTATATTTAGTTTAAATTATTTTGTTTTAATTTTATTCTCTATTTTCTTATGGTTTGAGCATGATTTTGATACAGTTTCTAAACAATATTATACCATACTGAATATTTATTATGGTATATCATGTTTTAAATTACTAAATATTTTATAGTATTATACAGTATTATATGAATTATGGAACAAAATCAATCCTTCACTTCCTGATATTTAAATGGAGAAAGATTATATTTAGTTTAAATTATTTGTTTTAATTTTATTCTCTATTTTCTTATGGTTTGAGCATGATTTTGATACAGTTCTAAACAATATTATACCATACTGAATATTTATTATGGTATATCATGTTTTAAATTACTAAATATTTTATAGTATTATACAGTATTATATGAATTATGGAACAAAATCAATCCTTCACTTCCTGATATTTAAATGGAGAAAGATCTATATTTAGTTTAAATTATTTTGTTTTAATTTTATTCTCTATTTTCTTATGGTTTGAGCATGATTTTGATACAGTTCTAAACAATATTATACCATACTGAATATTTATTATGGTATATCATGTTTTAAATTACTAAATATTTTATAGTATTATACAGTATTATATGAATTATGGAACAAAATCAATCCTTCACTTCCTGATATTTAAATGGAGAAAGATCTATATTTAGTTTAAATTATTTGTTTTAATTTTATTCTCTATTTTCTTATGGTTTGAGCATGATTTTGATACAGTTCTAAACAATATTATACCATACTGAATATTTATTATGGTATATCATGTTTTAAATTACTAATATTTTATAGTATTATACAGTATTATATGAATTATGGAACAAAATCAATCCTTCACTTCCTGATATTTAAATGGAGAAAGATCTATATTTAGTTTAAATTATTTGTTTTAATTTTATTCTCTATTTTTTTAGGTTTGAGCATGATTTTGATACAGTTCTAAACAATATTATACCATACTGAATATTTATTATGGTATATCATGTTTTAAATTACTAAATATTTTATAGTATTATACAGTATTATATGAATTATGGAACAAAATCAATCCTTCACTTCCTGATATTTAAATGGAGAAAGATCTATATTTAGTTTAAATTATTTTGTTTTAATTTTATTCTCTATTTTCTTATGGTTTGAGCATGATTTTGATACAGTTCTAAACAATATTATACCATACTGAATATTTATTATGGTATATCATGTTTTAAATTACTAAATATTTTATAGTATTATACAGTATTATATGAATTATGGAACAAAATCAATCCTTCACTTCCTGATATTTAAATGGAGAAAGATCTATATTTAGTTTAAATTATTTTGTTTTAATTTTATTCTCTATTTTCTTAGGGTTTGAGCATGATTTTGATACAGTTCTAAACAAGATTTAACCATACTGAATATTTAGTATGGTATATCATGTTTTAAATTACTAAATATTTTATAGTATTATACAGTATTATATGAATTATGGAACAAAATCAATCCTTCACTTCCTGATATTTAAATGGAGAAAGATCTATATTTAGTTTAAATTATTTTGTTTTAATTTTATTCTCTATTTTCTTATGGTTTGAGCATGATTTTGATACAGTTCTAAACAATATTATACCATACTGAATATTTATTATGGTATATCATGTTTTAAATTACTAAATATTTTATAGTATATACAGTATTATATGAATTATGGAACAAAATCAATCCTTCACTTCCTGATATTTAAATGGAGAAAGATCTATATTTAGTTTAAATTATTTTGTTTTAATTTTATTCTCTATTTTCTTATGGTTTGAGCATGATTTTGATACAGTTCTAAACAATATTATACCATACTGAATATTTATTATGGTATATCATGTTTTAAATTACTAAATATTTTATAGTATTATACAGTATTATATGAATTATGGAACAAAATCAATCCTTCACTTCCTGATATTTAAATGGAGAAAGATCTATATTTAGTTTAAATTATTTTGTTTTAATTTTATTCTCTATTTTCTTATGGTTTGAGCATGATTTTGATACAGTTCTAAACAATATTATACCATACTGAATATTTATTATGGTATATCATGTTTTAAATTACTAAATATTTTATAGTATTATACAGTATTATATGAATTATGGAACAAAATCAATCCTTCACTTCCTGATATTTAAATGGAGAAAGATCTATATTTAGTTTAAATTATTTTGTTTTAATTTTATTCTCTATTTTCTTATGGTTTGAGCATGATTTTGATACAGTTCTAAAACAATATTATACCATACTGAATATTTATTATGGTATATCATGTTTTAAATTACTAAATATTTTATAGTATTATACAGTATTATATGAATTATGGAACAAAATCAATCCTTCACTTCCTGATATTTAAATGGAGAAAGATCTATATTTAGTTTAAATTATTTTGTTTTAATTTTATTCTCTATTTTCTTATGGTTTGAGCATGATTTTGATACAGTTCTAAACAATATTATACCATACTGAATATTTATTATGGTATATCATGTTTTAAATTACTAAATATTTTATAGTATTATACAGTATTATATGAATTATGGAACAAAATCAATCCTTCACTTCCTGATATTTAAATGGAGAAAGATCTATATTTAGTTTAAATTATTTTGTTTTAATTTTATTCTCTATTTTCTTATGGTTTGAGCATGATTTTGATACAGTTCTAAACAATATTATACCATACTGAATATTTATTATGGTATATCATGTTTTAAATTACTAAATATTTTATAGTATTATACAGTATTATATGAATTATGGAACAAAATCAATCCTTCACTTCCTGATATTTAAATGGAGAAAGATCTATATTTAGTTTAAATTATTTTGTTTTAATTTTATTCTCTATTTTCTTATGGTTTGAGCATGATTTTGATACAGTTCTAAACAATATTATACCATACTGAATATTTATTATGGTATATCATGTTTTAAATTACTAAATATTTTATAGTATTATACAGTATTATATGAATTATGGAACAAAATCAATCCTTCACTTCCTGATATTTAAATGGAGAAAGATCTATATTTAGTTTAAATTATTTTGTTTTAATTTTATTCTCTATTTTCTTATGGTTTGAGCATGATTTTGATACAGTTCTAAACAATATTATACCATACTGAATATTTATTATGGTATATCATGTTTTAAATTACTAAATATTTTATAGTATTATACAGTATTATATGAATTATGGAACAAAATCAATCCTTCACTTCCTGATATTTAAATGGAGAAAGATCTATATTTAGTTTAAATTATTTTGTTTTAATTTTATTCTCTATTTCTTATGGTTTGAGCATGATTTTGATACAGTTCTAAACAATATTATACCATACTGAATATTTATTATGGTATATCATGTTTTTAAATTACTAAATATTTTATAGTATTATACAGTATTATATGAATTATGGAACAAAATCAATCCTTCACTTCCTGATATTTAAATGGAGAAAGATCTATATTTAGTTTAAATTATTTTGTTTTAATTTTATTCTCTATTTTCTTATGGTTTGAGCATGATTTTGATACAGTTCTAAACAATATTATACCATACTGAATATTTATTATGGTATATCATGTTTTAAATTACTAAATATTTTATAGTATTATACAGTATTATATGAATTATGGAACAAAATCAATCCTTCACTTCCTGATATTTAAATGGAGAAAGATCTATATCAGTAGTTAATATTTCATGGTTTTATACAACTTGATCAACTTTTATTTAAATTCAGAAATAACTTGTTGAATTTAATCAAAATTAAACTGGAAACTAAAACTATGAGGTATTTTCAATTTATAAATGAGTTGGAGAAAATGTTATTATATCTCACTGACTGAAGATGAAGGTATATGACTTTTGAAATTGGTATTGTGAAAACATGCAAATTTATGAGGTGAGATATAAAAACATTTTGTCCGCCTCATTTATGAACTTGTTGAATGTTCTAGGTGACATGAAATGGTGGATGAAACCAGTAAGAACAGATGACAGTAATCCTTGGAATTCACTGCCCAACTCAGTAGATGTAGAAATGACAGCATATGGCTTGTTAACTTATTTGCAAAGAGGTCTTGTGCAGGATGCTCTTCCAATTATGAAGTGGCTCATATCACAACAAAATGAACAAGGAGGATTTGCATCAACACAGGTAAGATCAAACACTTCTTACTGTATTAAAAATATCTGCAATAAGAAAATCAATAATTTTGTTATAATATATTTATTTATGTAATGAGTTTATTATTTTGAGATTATGAAACGAGTGAAAAGTGAGAGTGCAAATTTTCACTAGTTTCGTAATAAAGAAATATACATGAGTTGTACAATATATTTTATATAATTCTAGAATTACAGAAGTTGATAGACCATTTAAAATTTCAGTAATTTTACTATTAATAACTTATTTCATGAATGTTTAAAGAGAGTGTCACTATAACGTTTATTTTAATTAATAAATTGAGTTGTTAAAAAAACTCAATTTATTTTATTATATCCTCAACTTGTGTCCAACTCAGGGTCGAGTTGAGAGATGAGATGAGATGAAGCCCCTATGTTTATAGAGGTCTGTGAACTACATGGAGCCGGCCGACCACTCCTGATGCAACGTCACAGGGCCTAACTATCTATATATTTTCAAACATTTTGTATATTAAATGTATTTGCAGGATACTGTAATTGGTCTGCAGGCAATGGGTAAACTAGCCGAAAGTTTGAATTCAGAGACAGATGTTACTTTATCGTTCTCATATCCAGGAGGAAGAGGCATCCCTATTAAAGTGAATAAAGAAAATTCGTTGATACTGCAGACACAAGAAGTAAGTTTTATTTTTTAAAATAAAAATTAACGCTTGAACAGTTTTATGTTCAACTAAATTTTGTCTCTTTTTTAATAAAAAAATCATATCTCATGTCAATATGATTTTTATAGAGGTATCCCATTTATCCTTTAAATGTATGTAAACCCCTACTTGTATCCAGCATAATGACTGGCTCAAGGATGAGAGAAGGTCTATGAAATACTCGGATGCCAATTGACGGGTCTTTTGCACCATTAAGGAGCAGATGAAATGAAATTAAATGGGTGATATGAGCATGAAGGAGTGGTGGAATCAGTGGCGAGGCGTCAATGGAAGCGATGGATGTGGCACTTCTCTATAATTTTTTTACAAAAATAAACTATTTTAAAAAATTTAAAATTATAAAATTCTTATGTTAAAAAGTTGAATTAATTTTAAATTAATTTATAAGTAAATAATTTATAATTTAAATCTGTACTCCAGTGTTACCTATCGGAGGTTTCCCAAATAACATCTTCCATTCCTGGTGGCTTAGATGTGTAAGACCTAGCCGTGTCTTTATCGTTACATTCTATGTTGAAAGAAAAAGTAAACTTCATTGCCTTCAGTTTTATTAATTTTATTTAATTTGATTGTTTATAATATATAGATTGTATGTTATATTTTATTGTGAGCTTGTCACTAGACAAATAGTGTGAATGTAAATACTGAAGTTTCAAATGTTTCTTACAATTTATTTTATTCCGCATTTTGTCATGAGTGAATCGTATAGATTTAAGCTAGCGAAGAGCTTCCTAGAACCCTCTCATGTTAATAGTTCTACCGCGAAAGTTCAAATGTAGTTGAAACAGCATCATGAACCTGTAATACGTGAGTGTGCTATTGAAAAACTATTACACAACCCGTTTATTTCACTTTCATTTCAAGACAAAATAAAATTAATAGAAAATGGTAGATTTACACAGCTTATCACTGAATTAAATATTCAATATAAAGGCCCTACATTTTCACAGGACATTTCAATCCTAATTCTATCCCCTGGTTATGTGGTTGCAATCATCTCAAAAAAATTGTTCTGCTGGCCATGTCTTTTGTTCTTATCTGAAAAGAACATTTGGAACAAGACAGGTTTTGAGGATTTAAATATTTTTTCATAAATCCCAAGAAAAGACACAAACTCCAAACTCTGATTTCTTCTCAAAACAAGCCTTAAGCAGTTGAAAGAGTTCGGCAAAACTATAATTGAATTGTGTCTAACATATATTTTATTATATATAATCATGAAATTTTTTGGTAAAGTTTTATTTATTTTTTTTCTGTATGGAGTTTCCCTTCTCCCTAAACTCACGCCTAGCCACTGGGTGGAATTAAGTTTTTGACTGGGGAAAATCCAGCCCTGTGTCTGATTCAACCACTACGAAACCCACATCGAGATGCAAACTTGGAACTTAGAAATGGAAGGTAAGCGGCTAATCACTCTTATTCATCTTGTGGGCCCAAATAAGTACTTCTTCAGGTTCCAAATGAAAATTGTTTCAAATAAGAGTTTTTTACTTAATTGGGAAGTCTTACTGATGGTTAATTTATTTTAAACCCTATAAATTTAGGGGCATAGAACTTAGCTTTGTCTTTTTAAATAACACCATATACATTTTATTAAATAAGACATTTGTTATCTTTGAGACATATTTAAAAATGTATTAGACTTTACCATTCTAGTCAACAAAACAGTTGTGGGTGCAAACAATAAGGAAGAAAATTAATTAATTCCTTAAATAGGCAAAAATCAGTCATGCTACCAAATAATTTAATTATTCAATTTTTTTATTATTAATGTAATACTTCTCGCTGAAGGACAAATTATATTTGAAGAGAAAAATATTCGAATTAAATTAATATTTGTAATTCCTCACCTTATATCCTTAAATCTTCTAGACTGCAGTTTCAGAGCTATATCTCAATCTTCATTAGCCACTCATTGACCGGTGTTATGTCGTTTCCTGGCAGTTTTCTTCTTTCCAAGGAAGAAGAAAACCGGCAACAAACGAAATAACACCGATCAATGAGAGGCTACTGAAGATTGAGATATAGCTCTGAAACTGAAGTCTAGAAGCTTAAAGGATATGAGATGAGGTATTAAAAATATTAATGTAATTCTTAAATTAAACCTCATATTGTTTTGTTTTCCCCTGCGAAAGTTAAATAGAAAAATATATATGCTCAGACTAGGGTTTGAACCCAGGACCTTTGGTTTTCTATACATATACATAACAAAATATTGAAGTACGTTGAAAAAATTGTAACATATAAATACCATATGTATTTGAATATAAGACTACTTTTTTTTTTCAAAATCAGAAATCCAAAAATTATTTTAAATTTGCCATCTAGAAAATAATCCTAGTCAAGGTCACTGTTTTTTTCATTTCATAGTAGGCTACATAACTGTGAGGTTAATGTTTTACACTGCATAGTACACAGTTGTCAGCTCAGAAATGATTGCAGATGCAACAATAGACAAACAATATCAAGAAATTAATGTGTGGATGTTTTGGCCAAGTTTGCAGCAGATTCTAATTCTTTCCTGAAGTCGGAAATAAAGGAACACATAATAGTAACATGGACAATTTGTAGCTCAATTGTACTATAGGTACATTAACATGACATCTGTATTTCTGAGTATTTGTGACAGAATAAAATGCAAATGCATTGTTCCAAATTTCATGCAAACACACTTCCAAAATGGTCATGAAAAATTAGGCCAATAACTCCAGAAATAAAACATCAGAGAGAATGCAAGTTGTAACTTTGGTATTAGCTACCAAAGTATTGAACATATTATCTTTAATTGTCCTTTTTTTTCTGGAATGAAAGTTTTGAAATCACCTGTTATCTAAATGCCACCGTCTATTTAAGTAAATCACCCATTACAGAAGTATTTTTGTCAGAAAATAACTACAAACTTTTTATTGTCTTTATGACTTAATGATTTCTGCAACTTGAGGATGAGAATGTTTATTGATCTCAGATAATTCAAGAAGACATCTAGTTGCTAAGAAACTTGCAGAGCTATTGTCATAAGTAACCGTGTTGAGGCGAAAAATCTTTGATTTCTTCTTCAGGAGAATTGTGTCATAAAATTTGCTGAAGAGCCTGATCCTCAGAATGGACTTGAACACATCTATACATTTTTGCAACATCAGCTGTTAATGCAACATAGAAAGTCCTGAATCTCAAAACAGTAGACAATGAATCAGGTTGTACTATAGGATCAACCATTAACATTGAATTTAATGAAATACCATTTGATGATTCTCATCTACCATTGAAAACTACTCCCAATTTGGTAGTTGTATTAGATTCCTTCAAGACATAATGATGAGGCAAATAATATTTAGATGATTAACATTTTCAGGATTAGAGATTTATTCTCTTTCATAAAATTAACATATTCATTTTTTAGACTGTTTGATTTAGCAAATCTTTTCTCCATACGCTTCAATCGCTTCACTGCATTACTATAAGAGTTACCTAACCCAGGAAGCTTCAGGTTTAATGGGCAATCTGACCATGAACTGACTTGAGTCATTTCTACTAATATTTTCCACAAAATGTTTTTCACATAACTTCCCTTCCTTGGTGAAGACCTGTTCCGGTACTTCCTACAATTGCCAAAATCTTTGAAGTTGGTTATTATTGAATTAAAACTTTAGCAAAACTTACATTGTGCGGTTTTACAACATGATTAGTTGCACAATTTTGAGGAAAGGGTACTGACAAAACATAACAAAATCTAGTATTGACTAATGTAGGATAACCTTCCCTAATCAACTATTTAGCGAAGCCAATATGATGAAAACATCAGCCCCTAACAATATTTGGATCGATGTTTGATTAAACGTCAATTGAATTTTCTCAGGAATTTTCGATGTTTTTATTTGAATCAGGATTCCAATCGTGGATATAAACTAATTTAAGAAAGATGCTTGAACCCATCATCTCTGATTCTGTACATTAGTGCGATACCAATTGCGCCATTTGAGCACTGATAAGAACGTCAACATTTATTTTCACATATCAATTCTCGTTCGTCCGAAGGTTGATAGCTGTCGCTACCATCATGCCAACTGACGTCTTCTATTCAGAAGTATTTATATTGACTATTTAACTCATGCCCCAAATGGGAGTCAATGACCAATCACGTTTCAATGATTTCTGTTTTACAACCAATCAGAGTCATATTTCACCAAATATTTATCAGTGTTATAATTACCATATTAAAGAAAGCTCCTCCTTACAATATTGCGTTCCTTTGGCAATAAATAGTATGATCTGGTTGCAGTGATAAACAAAAGAACCAGTAGAAGCGTACCTATCGTTTCTCATTTGTTTTCTAACATCGCCGTTTACATTAAATATATAAATATTTTAAAATAACTATAGTTAAATAATGATTTGTGAGTAAACAGCTTAATTTTATTCGTTAAATAGTCCTAACAAATGCCACTCTTGATTTCCAAATTCTCTAGATAAATTCACTCCTCACTTCGTGAGTCGTGAATTTATCGATAATTTGGAAATCACTCGTGGCATTACTTATGAGAATTTATATATGACTTTTTAGTGGTAAAGCTTCATATGTTCGATGATTTTATTTTAATTGACATTTTCCAATCCTGGATAGAATCTAATTTAAGAAAGAAAAATTAAAACTTGAACCGGGACTTGAACCCTAGATATCTGATTATGTACATCAGTGCAATACCAATTATGCCATTCGGCACCGATAAGAATGTCAACATCTCTTTCCACTTATACAATTCTTGTTTGTCGGTAGGCTGATAGCTGTCACTACCATCACGCCAACAGATGTCTTCTATTCAGAAGTATTTGTATTGACTATTTAACTCATGCCCCAAATGGGAGTCAATGACCAATCACGTTTCAATGATTTCTGTTTTACAACCAATCAGAGTCGTGTTTCACGAAATATTTATCGGTGTTAAATTTGCCATATTAAAGAAAGCTCCTCCTTTTTAATATTCTGAACAGGTCGGACCATTATTTTACAGTGACTGAGCCTGTAAGAAATACGGCTACCAGATTGTATATATAGTGCACAGATGTCAACACACAGTGCTTGCAGGAGTTAATATAAAAACATTTGTAGCAATTTATTATACCACCAAAAAAAGAAACCACTGTTTGCACTTTCTTAAATGTATTTTTCCCAGGTAATAATCCAGAAAAATATAATTGTCATATTTACATCATACAACATCAGAAATGAATTAATATACAGTTTGATGTGTTTCATTTTTTCTCCACTACAGAGCATTCTTACAATATTGCGTTCCTTTGGCAATAAACAGTATGATCTGGTTGCAGTGATAAACCTATCGTTTTTCATTTGTTTTCGAACATCGCCATTTACATTAAATATGTAAACATTTTAAAATAACTATAGTTAAATAATGATTTGTGAGTAAACAGCTTAATTTTATTCGTTAAATAATCCTAACAAATGCCACTCTTTATTTCCAAATTCTCTAGATAAATTCACTCCTCACTTCGTGAGTCGTGGATTTATCGATAATTTGGAAATCACTCGTGGCATTACTTATGAGAATTTATACGTGACTTTTTAGCGGTATAGCTTCATATTTTCGATGTTTTATTTGAATTAACAGTGGCGGCCCCTCCTTATGTGCTGAGGTGCTGCAGCACACGTAATTGTGAGGGGAAAAAGTACCGAACAGAAAAATAAATAATTATATTTTAAACAGCACGGGTTTCTTTATTTATTACTACTTGTTCTTTCCAATCTCTAATGTATTTGGAATGTGCTGTGAATCGTACAGCCATATTGAATCTTGCATCGTGCGTGCACAGAAACAAAATTTTCGTTTTCAGAATTTTCCATCGTATCTACGCTCATGCGCAGAGACTAATACTCACTTTCCCCCTTTGTCTGACTGCTGCAGTGAATTATCCAGCATGATGTACAGACTTAGACTGTTATGATTTTATATATTAAGTTTTCATTTACTACAAACTTTTACCTCTTATTTTTGCTATAATAGGCATTTAGTAGTTATTAGACATAATATGGTAATAGAAAAAATAATGTTTAATATAATTAATATGTAGTATGTACAAGCAAAACCGAAGAAATCACAGTTGACAACACTATCACATTTTCGCGGGGTTCTGGCCTTCCAAACTTTTCTTCATTAAATATGCGTATGTATGTTTTCTGTTGTCAACGACACAGTGCTACTTTGAATTGTAAAAGTGAAATTTGATCGGTTCGAAGTGCTTTAAATTATAATTAATTAGTGTTTGTTTGAAACAGGTTTGTTATATTTATAAGAGATGGAGAATTGTGTAGACGATTTATTGAAATCATCTTTCTCCAGAAGACAATTCGAAGAGAAAATTCAAATAAAACAGTTAGGTTGGCCTACACCGAACCTCAATATATACCAAAAAGCAGTATCAAATAAATAAACTTACACACGCAAGTTCAGCAGAAAGGTGTATGACCATGATTGGGTGTGTGGATGTGAAGTTAGGAATGCTCTATTTTGTTTCCCCTGCCTACTTTTTGGTAACAGTGATGGATGGGGTACAGTCGGTGTGACAGATTTAGGGCATCTCAATGTGTTAATTAAAAAACACAGTGAAAATATGAAACACATGAATAATGTTATAGAACTTACAAGGAAAGTACTTGGGCTCCAACAAACATATCTGTATGAAAGTTTGGTTACAGGACCATTACGTGCCTCTCAATGTGCTGGTGGGTGTCGTTTTTCTGCAAACTTCTGCAATCATACTCTAGATATCACCGTAGATGTCATTGTAGAAACCATACGCAATGCAGATATCTTAACTATAAATGTAAATGGGGACTTTCAATAAAATTATCACAACAATATGAATGACTGCAAAAGTGAAGAAAAACAAGTTGATCGCATATCATATTTCCACAATCTATAATATCAGTACTGAATGCCACGTCTATTACACTTTTGAAGTTGTCCACTAGTTCACCAATATCGTAGCCAGCGTTCAGCCACGCGTAACGAAGCATTGGTCTATGTACTTCCGCAGATAACTGATTGTAAATGACAGAATTGCAAATTCGTGATAAAGAGTATGTCATGAAATTTTGGCTGCATATTACTGGAACGTAGTTTAATAAAGTCTGTTATTACCTTGGCATATATTTTATATTGCCTAACGAAATACACATCCAGAGGTTGTGCATATTTTGTAGTTTTAGGTGGAATTATCTTTAAATGTACTCCTTCTCCGCCAGATGCTTTCAGTAGTACTTGTTCATCCTTATGTCCAGACCAGTAGTCACAAAGTACTGACGACTTTCTCAACAAATTTGGATTCAAAACTGACAGAAAAAGAACATCTGCAGATGTTGTTTCGTCATTTCCCCACTCACACTTGTATCGACGAAGACATTTGGAGGACACCGAGTTTCTATTTCCCTTGACACACGGGGTCCAAACTTTCCACTAGATTCTTGGAAGCAAATAAAGAGTTTGTCTGCTAATCTTACTTCCATTGATATAGCAACATCAATCGTGTAACTATGTGTTGCCCTGTTAACTGATTGCAACGTCGAGACAGTGTTTCTCTCCTCTTTCATGGATCGCGTTCTGTCATAAGAAAGCTCATAGTTGAACTGACTCTGATCACAGTTCCATACAGAACTAATTTCGATTTTTTCTGTCGTGATATGCTCATTGACGTCAACAACAAACGTTTGAGCTCTTTGAATCAGCTCTTCTTCGTCATCCTTATCTTTTCGTAATTGGAGCACAGTGATCATAATAATAATAATAATAATAATAATAATAATAATAATAATAATAATAATAATAATAATAATAATAATAATTGCATTATTTTACCTGGCAGAGTTAAGGCCTTAATGCCTTGTCTTCCACTCAACCAGGTTTTAAAAAATACAAAAAAATAGTCTTACATCTAAATTACAATAAACATAAACAATTACACGTTTAAATACAATACAATTAATATTTATAATGTATTTTGATTTACTCTAGATTTAACGAATTTAATGTATAATACGTACAAGATATATATAAAAAAGAGATAAAATTATGAATAAATATAAATAAATAAAGATATATTAATTATTAGACAACAGATAACTGTAAAAGCGTGACTTAAAAGTACCAAGTGTGCGGCAACCCCTAATATCTTGAGGAAGGAAATTCCAGAAGCGGGCAGAGGCTACTGTGAAGGAAGTAGAATAAGAGAAAGTGTTATGAAGAAGAATTGTTAGCAGACTGTTATCTTGTGATCTAGTGTCAATATTGTGGTAAGAAGATAACTTCTCAAATATGGACGCCAGGTAAGTAGGAGTGTAGGAATTAAGAAGCTTGAAAAGTAGTGAAAGAGAGTGCAATTTACGACTGTCAGTAAGACGGATCCAAGAGAGGTTGTTGAAGTGTTAAAAAATATGGGCATAACGGCGGATTTTAAAAATGAATCGAACGCAAGCATTATGAACACGCTGCAGTCTCTGCGACAAGTTATAATTTAGATCATTATATATAATGTCACAATAATCGAAGATTCTGCACATGGATTTAGTTTAACGAAACTGGGAGAAAATTCTTCAGACGTCTAAGATAATGTAAGATGGAAAAAGTATTTTTACATATGTGTTTCACTTGTGTTTCCCAGGTTAAATTTGCGTCTAGATGTAGTCCAAGATCTATTACTAAAGAAGAATAAGGGATAATTATATTATTTACAGTAATATTTGGAAGTAATTGATAGATAGAATGGAGAACAGTAGATTAGTGAAGAAAGTACGTGACTGGACACCTCAGTAGAAAAGGTCATTAGGAAGACCACAACTACGATGGAAGGATATCACCATACCCCGCACCTGTAGTGAATGAACACGCAACAAGCTGCCAGCTTTCATGCGTAGAGGAAGAAGAAGAAGAAGAAGATGTTTGGAAGTCTAGATACGTCAAAGATTGCAAGCAGTCTTTGTTGTCCCATTATAATTACTTGTGACTTGTTAGGATTTAGATTTAGACCGATACTTGAAGACCAGTTAAAGATGGATGTTAGATCGTCATTCATTTTCGTCAAGGTGTTATAAGAGAGAATGAGGAGGTGAATGTAGGTAAATTTGGATATCATCAGCATAGAGGTGATAAAGGCAGTGCTTTAGTACAGTTGGTAAGTCATATATGTAGATTGAAAAATGAAGAGGTCCGAGAACACTGCCCTGGGGGACTCCCGCCTGCACTTTGCGCCAAGACGAAGATATAGAGTTTAGTGAAACGTATTGTTGACGCCCGTGCAGGTATGAGTCGAACCAGGATACAGTGTTGTCAGATAAGTGTAGGTGCTTGAGGTTTATCAAAAGTAAGTCGTGGTCTAATGTGTCAAAAGCTTTGCTGAAGTTAAGTAAGGTTAAAGGAGTCAATTCACGTCTGTCCATGGCTTCACGAATATCTTCAGCAATTTTTAACAAGGCAGTGGTTGTGCTATAACCAGATCTAAAGCCCGATTGATAAGGATCAAAGAGGTGATTTGCTTGGGGATATTCAATAATTTGCTTATGTACAATATGTTCCAGGGCTTTAGATAATGTCGGAAGGATGCTAATCGGTCGGAAGTCATTACAGTTAGTAGGTGTACTTATTTTAGGTATAGGCCGAACCCTAGACTGTTTCCATGCAGTAGGGAAGATACAAGTAATAAGGGAAGTATTAAAAATATGAGTCACTGAGGGTAGTATAATGCCTATGATTTCATTTAGCATTATAATGCTGATGCCATCTGTTCCTTGTGCATTGGATTTAATCCGCTTGAGTGCTTTTTTAACGTCTATAGGCGAAATGTCGTAAAAGTAAAATTTATCTCTTCCTATATGGTGAGATGGGGACAAGTCTTTAGAAATGTCTGTTTTAGTCTTGTTGTCTGGAGGTGTCAAGGGTATTGAGATAAAATGTTCATTTAAATCATGTACAGAAATTTCTATGGAGTCAGTTGGGAGATTCAACTGTCTAAGTCCCATTGTACGGAGGTTTCGCCAAGTGTCCCGCGCACTCATTTCTGGTCCGATTATACTGTGGGCGTGTCGTAGTTTGGCATTGCGTATAGTTTGTGTAGTTGTGTTTCTAAGTTGTTTGTACAGTTGCCAGTTCTCGTCATTTTTGTGTCGTCTGTATATGAGGTACGCTTTGTCTCGTTTTGACATAAGTTCGCGTATTGAGTCATTCATCCAGGGAGCAGGGGGGCGGGTAAATCATCGGTTTTTTACAGGCGCATGTCTGTCATACAGTTGTAGTATCGGCGTATTAAATGTGTCTAATTTTTCATCAACTGATCTAAGATTCCATATTGTGTACCAAGGAAGTTCTAAAGCGTCTGATTTGAATTTAGTCTCGTCTATGTTTTGTAAGTTTCTGTACGTAATCAATTTAGAGCGTCTTTTAGGACATTGGAGTGAGTATTCTACGAATACAATGTCATGAGCAGATATGCCGGGAGCAAGAATTTGTCCATATGTCAGTATTTTCTGTGGATGTTTAGTCACTATTAAGTCCAGTAGAGTGTCGGTTGTAGCAGTGTGATGTGTGGTAGAGAGATGAACAATGGTCATATTAAAGCTTTGGAACATATTTGTAAGTTTTATGGCTGGTGAGTCAGTCTGGAGAAGATTTGTATTAAAATCGCCTGCGACAATAACGTGTTCATAATGAGGAAATGAATCGTTCAGAGCGTTTTCTAGCTCCGAAAGGCGCCCTATTTTAGGGGGTTTGTATACAATACATAAGAGACATTTTTTAGACTGGCTTGAATTTCCACGAATAGAAATTCGGGGCTAGCGGAATATATAGAAGGGGACTGGTGGACAATTCTTGGATTAAGTTCATTTAATATAAGGGTACAAACGCCTCCACCTCTTTTATCTATTCTGTCATTTCTCAGCAGTGTTTATCCGTCCAAGTGAACAAGGGAGGAAGGTATGGAAGGGGTTAGTCAGGTTTCCGAAATTAAAATGGCGCTCAGTCCAAGAGACGAAAATATGATTTCACACTCACCAAAGTGGGACATAATGCTTTGTGAATTTACGTGAGCGATTTTAAGTGTTGATTTATCATAAGTAATGCCACGAGTGATTTCCAATTTATCTAGAGAATTTGGAAATCAAGAGTGGCATTTGTTAGGACTATTTAACGAATAAAATTAAGCTGTTTACTCACAAATCATTATTTAACTGTAGTTATTTCAAAATATGTATATATTTAATGCAAACGGCGATGTTTGAAAACAAATGAGAAACGATAGGTACGCTTCTACTGCTTCTTTTGTTTATCACTGCAACCAGATCATACTATTTATTGCCAAAGGAACGCAATATTGTAAGAATGCTCTCTAGTGGAGAAAAAATGAAACATCAATCTGTATATTAATTCATTTCTGATGTCGTATGATGTAAATATTACAATTATATTTTTCTGGATTATTACCTGGGAAAAAATACATTTAAGAAAGTCAAACAGTGGTTTCTTTTTTTGGTGGTATAATAAATTGCTACAAATGTTGACATGTATGCACTATATATACAATCTGGTAGCCGTATTTCTTATAGGCTCAGTCACTGCAAAATAACGGTCAGACCTGTTCAGAATATTAAAAAGGAGGAGCTTTGTTTAATATATGGTAATTATAACACTGATAAATATTTCGTGAAACACGACTCTGATTGGTTGTAAAACAGAAATCATTGAAACGTGATTGGTCATTGACTCCCATTTGGGGCATGAGTTAAATTGTCAATATAAAATGTATTCCTAAGTAAACTGCTAGTTGTTGGAAGAGGGGATGGTGGGGAGTCAGGAATTCTGCTACCTGTTTTAAAAGCTGTCTTCAAAATGAGAGGGTGTTTGGAGAAGGGGTTAATATCTGAGTCAGGGTTTGCAAACAAGTCATCATTTGTCAGCTCAATGTTGCCAATAGTAGAAAGAAAAAATAAACTATGTACTGTAATAACTCTAATAAAATTAAAATAATTTAGCTAAACAAAGAACTTAAAATGAAAATAAAACAAGTAAGTTGTCCTAAATAGAAAATAATAAATTAAAACTTACCTAAATTAGAAATAAATTAACAATATAACTGTTAGCAAAGAAAAGAAAAATAAAGTAAACATATTTTACACTCAGGTCCTATCTAGTTGATATCCGTATTAGATATAATTTTGCGTTTTTCACCGTTTACTTTGGCTATGACGGCACCGTCCATTGTCCATACGTTCTGAAGGCTGTATTTTTGTATGCTGTCTTGTAGCAGGCGATATCGACACTTCATTATGTCCTCGCGAACAGTGACCCCACTTTCGTTCAACTTTTACTTGTTTAGAAAAACTTCACTGCGCTTGCGGTATCTAACAAATTTTATTATTATAGCCCGCGGTCTTTCTATATTACTAACACCAACACGGTGACCTGTCAATGTCAGTCACTGATAGATCGACACCGATTTGTTTGGTCACCTCGATGGCTTTCTGGTCAGTGTGCTCTCCGGCCTCTTCTTTCACACCTAAAATCCTGAGGCATTGACGTCTCTGGTATTGTTCTAAATCGTCTATTTTATTTTCCAATACCTCAATCTTTTTATCTTTTTCATCGAGGGTCTTTTTCAGATCCTCAATTACCTTAGTGTTGTCCTGGATGGTATTTTTGCAGTTCCGCCACTACCTGTTCCCGCAACATGGACACAAACACCTGCAGCATGCTGGGATCTTGCAGTGCCTCCTTCACCACACGGTTGCGCTGCTTCCTCGGAAGAACTAGTCGAATCGTTGTTTGAATTATGTGTGTTTCTTCCCATGGTGTTAAATTTACACACTTTAAACACTAACTAATATAAATATAAACTTAAACAGACTAGGAATATACAACTTTAACTATATAATAACGAAGGCACCTACTGAAAATAACTAAAAAACCTGGAGCGTAACTTGTGCGTGTTAGTAACTAGCCGCCATGACACATACGGCGTGATGTTATCCTAAACTCCTTTTTTCAAATTAGTAATAAATCCTAGTGAAGCTGTAAAGTTTGTACACCCGCGATTTCTGTCTACGTCCAATGCCCAAAT
The DNA here is from genome assembly GCA_030220185.1 of Diploptera punctata. NCBI lineage: Eukaryota > Metazoa > Arthropoda > Insecta > Blattodea > Blaberidae > Diploptera > Diploptera punctata. The sequence continues at coordinate 59,068 of JASPKZ010005678.1, read as the reverse complement.
GTCGCAAATGCCAATAATGAACGGCGGAACCGCAATCTCGCGCTTCATCGAATTTCGCCATTACACGCTCCTTGATGATCTTGAACTGCAGTGTATGATTTCCTTTGAAAACTGTATTTCCTTCTCGATTCTTTGCCACGTAGTCTAGTATGTTTTTAATATTGTTTTTAACCTTCAGTTTAGGGTATCTTTTCAGAAGCTTGTCGTACGCGTTGAAATTACCTACGTGATAATCATCGTATATATTCTCTAGTGGTGTTGTTATCAAACACCGTGATGATACTTGCGACTTTAACCTTCTTATCAGGAGAGGGTTGGAGTTCACTTTCACTACTTCCATCGCCTCTTCCCGCACTTGCCGTATCACTACCGCTTGCAATGAGTTGTTGGTCATTATCATCACTAGCATCATAATTATGCGTTAGTGTTACAACAGTATCTGTTTCTAACTTATGCTCAAATTTCTGCACTATAATACATACCAGAAAACATGCGAATGATTCCTCTTCTACGCCAATACCACCTTCACGAAGAAGAGTCTTTCGTAACTCCATCTCAACCAATCGCAATACATTAGCAGGATTGATTGCCAATCGCCGACCTATTTGACGCTTCACTACACAAATAACTTCACAAAACGCAACTTCCGAGGCACACTGCACCGTCCCTATTGGTCTCGACTGGCGTACCGGCAGGTCAATGTGCAATGAGGCATGACACACGCAGAGGCATCTAACGGACGACTGCAGAGTTTTGCAGATGAGCGAGTATTACTAGAGCAATAAGGGACCTTTAAATTATCTCTCACACGATTTTGGTGTAATGTGTCTGTTCGAGACCAAGTACTTCCCTTGTTAGTGTTTTAGGTAATGCGAATATCATAACACAGATAATTCGTGCCCATAGATGAAGAAGGAATCCCTGAGTCGTGCCTATCATGAACATATAGAAAAACACAATAGACAAGTAGAAAAAACAGATATGTACTTTATAGAATAATTGATTGAATCAAATTCTGTGGTGCATTTGAACTAGCGTTAAGGGGACACGACGAGAGTGACACGTCTGATAATCCAGGAATTTTCTCGGGATTAATAGATTTAATTTCTATTTTAGACAATGCAGTGAACAACACATTGAATCTAATCAGGTTTTTAAAGGGGCTTCGAAAACAATTCAAAATGAACTGTTCGATTGTATGTTGGGAACTTATAGCGAGTTAATAATAGAAGAAATGAAACGAGCCGAACTTATAGCAATAATGACCGATGAGACCACAGATATTTCCGATCAGACACAATTAGCGTTAGTGTTTCGCTAAGAGATGAATGGTGTTCCATATGAAAGATTCTGGGGATTTTTTAATTTAGAGGGACAAAACGCGGATGCAATACCTAAATGTATTTTAAATGAATTGGATACGATATTCAAGGTTTCACCGCACAAAATCTTAGCTCAGACCTATGACGGTGCAAATGTAATGAGTGGTGGAACAGGAGGAATCCAAACAAAAATAAAATTACATTATCCTAATACTCATTACATTCACTGTTATGCGCACCAACTCAATCTAACAATGTAAAATGCTACGTCACAGAATCAGTCAGCGCGTGTGTTTTTCCTCAACTTGTCAGCTTTTCCCGTTTTTTTCTCAAGGTCACCGCAGCGAGTCTCAGCACTAAAAGCAGTGACAGATCGTAGGATCCCTTCCGGATCACAAAAAAGATGGAATTTCAAATCGAGGACAGTTAACATGGTATACTAATACAAGGACAGTTTAATAGAATGTTTATTAAATTTAGAGAAGACAACCTCCAACATAACTTGTCAAGAAGCTAATGGACTCCGCCGAAGTTTGTAAGACAAAGACTTTATATTTCGGCTGACATTTTTTCACTAGCTAATGCCACATGTTGACATATTATATGATCAATTACAATCAAGATCAGTGGATGCTGTAAAAGCAAAAAAAAAAAAAATAACATGAAACATTTTGTGCATGCTATAATGTTGTTAGAGATTCAGTAGTCAGGATTGATACTGAAGTTACTCAAGAGTATGTAGGCCTGTCAGAAATTAAGCGCCATAAAACAGCATGCCAGCATTTTGATGCCAAGGAAGTTTGCGCCAGAATCACGCGAGAGGCACGCGATCGTTTCTAAACTTTGGATCACCTACAAGCGGCTAAATTGTTCAACTCCTCCAACTTTCTGGAATATTAAAAAAAATCCCTAAGGTGGTTCTTTGTGCTACCGCTGAGGCTTACAATATGTTAGAGAAGAAAAGGCTAAAGACAGAGCTGTCTATTCTGTACCTGGGACAAGACTTCAGGAATATTGATGAAGCTGTGCCTTTACTACAGTTCATTATGAAAAGCAATCTCCAACATGCATTTTCGGAAGTAACAAAGCTTTTGAAAATCTTGGTCAGAATACCTGTGACTACTTCTGAACCGGAGAGATGCTTCTTGTCCCTTAAAAGAATAAAATCTTTCCTTCGGAACACCATGCTACAGGAATGACTAAATGCACTTGCAGTTATTTCAATTGAGAAGACCTGCGTTGCCAACATAGAAGGGTTCAACACCAGAGTGGTTGATAAATTTTGCAGTAAGAAGAATCTTTATCTTTCGTCATTGGGTCAGTAGTATAATATATATTAATTTATGCATACATTATTTTATGTTAATTCTTCCAGCACACACAAGATTTTTAGGACCGGCCGCCATTGGAATTAACATATACAATTCTTAAATAAAAGCATGGAAAATATGAATCTTTACCGCTAAAAAGTTATGTATAAGTTCCCAATAAATACTTCTGAATAGAAGATGTCAGTAGGCGTGATGGTACGACAACTATTAGCCTTCAGACAAACGAGAATTGTATAAGTGGAAAGAAATGTTGACGTTCTTATTGGTGTTCGAATGGCGTAATAGGTATTGAACTGATATACAGAATCAGAGATCCATGGTTCAAGCCCCGGGTCGAGCGTTAATTTTTGTTTCTTAAATTAGGTCACTGGTACGGTATCACATCTTGGATTCATAAGAAAATATATCATAACAATGATGCCAAGTTTAAAATAAGTTCAAAATAAGCGAAGTCATGCTGTATGTTGTCTGATGTAATACTATATTAATATTACAAAAGTATTGCACCATACTTAATAATTGCACACTTAAACAAAAAAAAACTTTTGGAAGATATATTGGTAACCAACGCTTATTTTATGACAATTGAAACATGCCGATTCAAAATAAGCAAAGCGTTTGCCTCTATCACCCACCGTTTTTTAGATATATGACATTAACCATTTATATATGTTTAATATTGTATCAAGGCAAACAACTCACAGACAGAAGTTAGAGTAGAGTATATATTGGTTGAATGGAGTACTAATTAACATATACTATATAGCATCATCTAGGTTAAGGTATAGTGCACATATAAAATACATAGGTATAACATATAGTTTCCTAATTTAAACTAAATTTGGTTTAAATTTCTTGCCTGTAGACTTGCGTTTGTGTTGAGGTTTGGCATGTCGTGCTCAAGCATCCAGCAGTAGTCAGCCAACATTGCTGCATTCCATCGACTCTGATAGCGTGACTCCATCATCGAGAAATCCTGATGAAAAGGTTCGCCAATTTCATCACTGACAGAACCTAGGTTCTCGAGAAAGAATTAATATATGAGTCGAGGAGATGAATCTTGAGGGACATGTTGCAACCCATCACTAATGTACTTCTGCACAACATTTACATAGTCAGCAGATTTATAATTTCCAAGGAAATTGGCTACAACTGACTTGAATACCAACCATGCATCTTTTTCAGTACTGCTGAGTACGTCTTCAAAGTGACTGCCAGCAATGATCTTCCTTATTTGTGGACCCATGAACACACCTTCTTTCACTTTCGCATAACTCAACTCCGGAAAATTGTTGCACAGGTACTGAAAAGTATCTGAGTTGTTGTCTAGTGCCTTCACTCAGTTCTTAATGAGCCTCAGCTTTATATGAAGTGGAGGCATAATAAGTGTTTCACGCTCAAACAGTGGCACACGAGGGACGTTTTTAGTACCAGGCTACATTTTATTTCTTACTTAATACTTAATACAGGCTTTCCACTTTACAGCAGGTTGCACTTGATTCCTGCTTTCCAGAGATTCCTATCTTCCCAATGACCATCCTCCATACCCCTCTTCATCATGGCATCATATATTCCCTCATACCAAGCTCTTCTACTTCTCCCCCTCTTCCTTCTGCCTGGTACCATCCAATCCAGAACCTGTTTAGGCCACTGGTCTTCCGACATCCGTTGTACATGTCCATACCACTGTAGAGCTCTCTTTGTTATCCTATCGATAACAGTTGCATGTGCATCCATTTCTTGTCTGATATAAGTATTTCGAATATGTTGTAGCCTGGATATTCTCATACTTCTCCGTAATTCATCCATTTCTGTCGCCAAGATTATTTTCTGCATCCTTTCATTTATTGTCCAGCTTTCTGATCCTTATGTAAGTATACTTTCTATTATTGTCTGTATAATCTCTTTTTTTTTGTTTCTCTGGTCAAATTTCTATTCCACAAAAGACTATGCAGGGATCTAATCGCCTTCCTTGCACAATTTACTCTGTTAATAATATATTTTTCACAAGTACCAGATCTATCTATTATAGATCCAAGATATTTAAATTCTTCAACACATTTAATTATCATATTATTTATTTGTAGGTCTTCTGAATTTCCTCCGATTACCATGTATTCTGCTTTAATATAATTTGTCTTCAGTCCACCTACCTCAAATGCATCGACCAACTCTCTGATCATATATTCTATATCTTCTTTATCTTGTCCTATTATAATCTTGTCATCAGCGAATAATAAATTGTGCAGTAAATGACCATTAATATTGATTCCCATTCCCCTACATGACTTATTCAATTTCATTAATACATCTTCTAAATATATCTTGAACAATGTTGGTGACATCCCGCAACCTTGTCTTAATCCTTTTGTTATTTCAAATTCTCAGGATACTCTATATCCAACCTCAATACTTGCTTTAGAATCATACATTCTTTTTATAAAATGTACAAGAGATTTAGGTATTCCAAACTTCTCCATTGCCACCCAGAGCTAGTTGATGGGTACAGAGTCATATGCCTTTTCCAGGTCTATAAATGCCTCATGCACTTCTTTACCTTTCGCCAACATCTCTTCTATAATCTGCCTAATCACAAATACATTATCAAAGCACGATTTACCTGCTGTGAAACCTCTTTGTCCTTCTGATATTTTATTTTGTATTAGTTCCTCCAGTCTAATTTTCATTTCACTTAACATTCTACTAATTGCTGCCATAACACTGACCCCTCTATAGTTTGCTGGATCTCTTATATTCCCTTTATTTTTTTAATATTGCACTTATATACGATAACTTCCACTCATCTGGAATAGGATCTACTTCAATCACTTGGTTAAAAAGTCTAGTTAAAATTCTTATGATTCCTGAACCACCATATTTAATTAATTCCATGGTTATTCCTCCTGGACCTGCCGCTTTTCCATTTTTTGCTGTTCTCAACACATTTCTTACCTCGACTTCTGTTATAGGTTCTATTAAGTCACCCTTTCCATTATCCAGTGTAGCATAGTCTATAAATTCTCTCCTAGTATCTGTAAAAGCATTTTAAAATATTCCTGAAAAGTTTTCATTGGTACTAAATTAAAGCTCTGTCATATTATCATTTCGCATGTTTGTAATTGTCCTCTATGCTTGGCCTGACTTTGAATAGCCTACTGTATGCTCAATTTCTCCACATGCCCTATTCCACATTTCTTTCTTATGTTTCCTGGCTTCTGCTTTAACCTTTCTTTTAAGTACGTTATAACTTCGATAATCTTCATCTTTCTTGGAACTTATATATTTTTGATATGCATTTTTCTTTTCTGTTATGATATCAAGTATTTCCTTATTCACCCAATGGTTTTTATGGTGTTTATCATTTTCCAGACCAAGTGCTTCTCTTGCTGCTTCATGTATATATTTTTTCATATGTTCATAAGTAACGACGAGTTCCAATCTTCATCAAATTTTAATTTTTCAGTGAGGCATTGGGCATATAGATTTTTAATACTCTAATCTTGTAGTAAATCTAGATATCTACATTTTTCTAATTCATTTTCTATTTCTATATTTTGATCTTTATTTACCTTTTGCCTGTTTTTAGGGCATACTATCCTAGTTGACAGCATATAATGATCCGTCCACATTCGGGTCCTCGATTCACTCTAACATCTTGAACTATAATATTTCTCCGTTTCCTCACTATTACATAATCAATTATCGATCTTAGACCTTTAGTGCGTTGTTCCCACGTATATCTATGAATGTCCCGATGTTTAAACATCGAATTCATAATAATTAGGTCATTCACTTTGCATTCTTCTTTTAAATGTTGTAAATGTTCATTCTCAATATCTTCTCCATATGGATCAACTATGTCACCTGTCCCCTTTCCAACTCTGCTATTCAATTCTCCCATTATTATTAATTCCTTATTTTGAGAAATCTTTTCTACCAATCCAATAAATTTATCAAAGTATTGTTCCTTTATTTCGGATGGGCCAATTCTTTCTTATTTATATAGTGGTGTTTCCTACCTCTGCTGTCCCATTCGCAGATAAAGCAGCAGTACTTGGTGTACCCTGTCTGCATTCCCATGAGAATAGTGATAACTTTCAAATCACCACAGATATTCCAATTGTACTCGCGATAGCGTATTTTTTCAAGAAGTAGTGACATGGTTTCGTACGTCTCTTTTAGATGGACAGAATATACAACCGGTAATGATGCATATATATTTCCATTGTGTAATAATACTGCCTTCAAACTTGTCTTAGAGGAATCAATAAACAGTTGCCATGCTTCAGTGCTATGTTCTACTACGAGGCTTGGTATAAGACTTTTGACTTCCTTGCAGTAGCACATATTGTCACCCATTGAAAAGAACTGGACAAGTTCTTTGTGTCTTTGTCGAAATTGTGAAGTTCTTGTACCCGGTGCTAGCAAATTAAATCCTTTAAGACGTGAACCTAGCAGTTCAGCTTGGCCTTTTGTTAGTGCCAGGTCCCATACCAGGTCGCAAAGTTCATCATTATTCATCAAATAAATATATTCAGCACGATGGTAATCAGAGTCTAAGTTGTTGCTAGAAGATGGAGAAATTACTTCTTGCGTTCCTTCATCGACTCAGTATTCTGTAGGTGATGGACAAGTGACGGGATCATGTGGAATTGGCTTAGAAACGGAGGGAACATCTGGATATTTCACAGATACATGAGTTTTGTACGAGAATCCAGTGGCATTTGTAAAACAGAAATAACAGTCTGTGGTGTGGTTACTTGCCTCACGCCATATCATAGGAACTCCGAATGCAAAATTGTTGTTCTTCTTCGCCTTCCTTATCCAACCCCGTAAGTTGCATTTATATGTTAAACAGATGGGCTGTGGGTGCCCATGACTTACCATTGTCCACCTTCGAATCAAAATATAGTTCCTATTCTCTCCTCAGAAATGGTGGAAATGTCTTCCGATGGGCTTTGTCTGTCAGATAGCTGCATACATAGGAAAACAAATGTGGTGAATTCATGCAACCTCTATACGCCATTGTTTTTCACTGAAAATAAAAAAGGAACAAATAAAAGAATAGTAATGCGTTCTCAAAAATATTTAGTCCATTATTTTAATTATAACTGTACTCACAATCAGCGGAAAAATTCGGCGTTGCATTTAAAGAAACCCAACAAACGATGAAAAAAAATTCCGACGAAAGGTGTTTCATGAAAATAATGTTTTTGTTGATATCTTGAAAACCTGGGGTGGTAGAACAAAACGGTTTTCTAATTTGCAATCAGCATGAAAAACTACATTTTAAACAATAAAATCATGTCAGATATCTATGGCGGCTTGTTTATCAGTGTTATAGTTAAACTATGAAATATTAACAAATTAAAATTCACAAAAAAAAAACAAATGAATGAGATGCAATATTGCGGCAACACAAACTATAACCATTATACACCTTAGGTGAAATAGGGTTTATAAATTTTGGATAATGAATTGAAATAATAATAATAATAATAATAATAATAATAATAATAATAATAATAATAATAATAATAATAATAATAATAAGGAACTAGTAATATGCGCCTTCTTCTTCTTCTTCTTCATCCAACCAATTCTTAGGCCTGTACGATGTTGTGTAGTGGGAAGCAAGGATAACACACTATTCACAACATAAATTTGCTTTATTGAGTAACACTATAATACAAAGTCTGCTTACCACGAGATCCGTAGAGCTACTGACTAACGGGATCTCAGAGTACGTGTTGTCTGGTTGGTCTACGGCGCTGCAGAGTGCTGTCATCTGTCGTTCTGGTTGGTCTAGGACGGCTGCAGAGTGCTGCCATCTCACGACGGCAGGTTGTGGCGGGAGAATACCTCATGATGTCGCCACATCAGCCCCCTTTGGAGAAGAGATGCTCACGGCTCGAAGAAATCCGGGAAGGTGACCTTGCGCTCTGAACTCGTGGTCAGAGGAGTTGTCCGGTTGTTGAGCCCTGTCGACCGTTGTTCGCCGTTCTTTGCGCTGGGGCGAGAGTCCGTCGGCTGTTCAGCTCTTCCATCTCCGAGTATGAATGCTGGCTTTACTCAGTCAATACTCACGTGGACGGGGCCGTGTCTGATCTGAAAGGTGAAGGTTTTCTCATTTCGCTGAAGAACCTAGTGAGGGCCAGAGTATGGCGGTTGAAGTGGACCGGAGTCATCTCGTAAGAAGGCATCAAATCTTTGAAGATGAAGGAGCTTCGATGCCCATGTCGAACTGGAGTTGTTGGACGTAATTGTTCGAAGTTTGGCGACGAAGTCAGAGGCATCATCGCAGCGCTCTGTGTGGACCGCTGTTAGCATCTCGCCCGGCAGTCGGAGGGATTCTCCGTATACGAATTCGGCAGAGGAGGCTCCGAGATCGTCTTTATGTGCGCTCCGTATACCCAGCAGGACACGATTGGTAGAACTTGTAGCCAGGGCATCTTTGGGTGACACATGATAGCTGCCTTGAGTTGACGGTGAAGGCGTTTATCCATCCCGTTGCTGCAGGGGTGGTAGCTCGTGGTTCGTAACGTTGTACTGCCTGTCAGGATGCCTAGGTTCCGGAATACGTGCAATTCGAACTGTCGGCCTTGTTCAGTTATGATGCGGACTGGCGAACAGAATCGGGAGACCCAGTATGCTACCAAGGCTTCGGCGACGCTGTCGCGGTTATGTGTTTAAGGGGCCAGACTTCTGGCCAACGAGAGAACCTATCTACTGCCGTCAAGCAGTAGCGAAAATTTCCGGCAGGGGGAATGAGTCCTAATGATGTCCATGTGGACGTGTTGGAACCTGGCTCTGGGTGGTTTGAAATTTCCCACTGGGGTCGACACATGGCTGATTTTGGTTCGCTGGCAGTGCTGGCAAGTTCGCGCCCAGGTGCGACAATCTTTTTGTATGTTGGGTCACACCAAGCGTTCTGAGATCATCTTGGCTGTAGCCTTAATTCCAGGGCGACTGAGTCCGTGGAGGGAGTCGAATGCTTGTCGGCTATGTGGTATGATTATGTAGGATCTTGATTGGGGTGTGGATGTGTCGCACCAGAAAGTTGTATCGCTTCCTAGAACAGAGATGCGCTGGAGCTTAAAACTAGAATGGCCGTCTAGGAATTGCCGAAGTTAGGTTGGTCGTCCTCTTGAGAGCGGGACAAGCTAAAGTTGTTGGTGATGGTGTTCACTCTGGAGAGAGTATCAGCGACCACGTTTGAAGGGCCGTCTATATGTTGAATGTCTGTGGTGAATTGAGCAATGAATGACATTTGGTTCAATTGTACGGGCGGAAGCTTGTCTCTTCGTTGTTGGAAGGCGTAGGTCAGAGGTTTGTGGTCTGTATAAGTTGTGCAGTGATGTGCTTCCAGCATATGCCTGAAATGCTGCACAGACTCGTATATTGCTAATAGTTCTCTGTAGTATGCAGGCAAGGTGAGCTGCCGCGGGGTCAGCTTCTTGGAAAAGAATGCGAGAGGTGTTCATCGCTCTCCTTGTCGTTGCTGGAGTGTGGCGCCTAAAGCTGTGCTGGAAGCGTCAGTGAAGAGACCTAATGGTGCTGTCGGGTCTGTGGGTGCTAGAAGTGTTGCTTCTGCCAAAGCGGCTTTGCAAGACGCGAAGCTGTTAGTCAAGTCTTCCGTCCACTGGATCGAGCTCGATCCTTGGAGGATGGAAATGTAGTGGTGTAGTGGTGCTTGGTGAGTCGCAGCTTATGTAATTAAGCGGCGATAGAAGTTCATCGTCTCGCGGAATCGTCTCATGTCTCGAGCTCTCTTTGGTGGTGGAAACTCTTGCAGGGCTGTGATACGTTCTGACAAATGTCGTGTGCCTTTTGCTGAGACTGTATATCCGAGGATGGTAACCTGTGGAGCGCCTAGTATGCACGTTTTGGTATTAATGAGAATACGGTGCTAGGAGAGTCATTGGAAGAGTTTGCGGAGGTGCTCCTCATACTCGACTTCCGATATGGAGAAAATCGGGATGTCGTCGATACTGGTAAGGCCAACCGCTAAACTCCTGTTACTACAGTCTGGGAGTAGATGGAAGTGGGAAAGGAAATCCGACTCAATGATTGGAATATCGACATCGGCTATGATACATTCCAGGTAAAATCTCGTCGTAGCCCAAGATTAAGTCTCACTGGCAGAGAGCCGTATATTTTGATTGTTGTTGGGTACGACCTGTTCATAATATGTGTGTCGGTGATGTCTTTGTAGGAGAGGCATTGCGGGTAACAGCATAGATCGGATCCGGTGTCGATAAGGAATTTGTGCCTGCTGTTCCTGTCTGTGACGATGAGGCGGCTTCCGGGTATAGGGCAGCCGTTCACCACAGTCACCCTGCCGGTGGAGTTTCTTGAAAAATTACAAGGAGGTGTACATTTCTGCGCTTAGTCGCGGAATTTTCTGTGATACCAGCAAAAACTATCGTCTGTGGAGTTTGGTGGTGGAGTCTGGCCGTTGGAACGGTGGTGTTGTCCACGGGAGCGGGATCGCGGGCGAAATGAGGTCGATAATGCGACCATTTGTTGTGTCAGCTAGTCAATGCGTTTACTCAGTTCACTTATTTGACTGTTGTGGGATCCGGGTTGTACTGCATGAAAGGCCGGGTGGAGGGGCGTTGGTGGTGTTACTTCGAAAAACCTATCGGCCTGTATAGCGACTCTGTCCAGTGGAACCTCGGCCTGTGTTTGCAGAATGGCTTCTATTTATTGTGGGAGGCGTTATAACCACAGTTGTCGCAATAGGTTATCTTGAACCTGATTGGTGCCGGCCAATGATCGGAGGTATCGGAGGAACTGGCAGGGTTTTCCTATCACCTAGATCTTCTTCCATTAAGAGTTGCCTCACCCGTTGTTCCTCGGATATGGGGAGGCGGCGGATCAGTTGTGATTTAAGAAACTGATAGGCTCCCTGCGCTGGAGGGTTGATAATTATGTCCTCCACCTCGACTGCGAAACGACACTCGAGGTTCGATATTACATACGCATATTTAGTTGAGTCTTACGTAATGCCTGATTTACTATAATGCGCTTCGGTTTGGACGAACCAGACCGCCAGTTTGTCGGGCCAGAAAGCGGGTAGTTTTACGCTCACACGGTTAACATTAGTACTGACATGTTGAGAGGAATCGATGGCGGCCGTTTGTCTGTTGTTGAATTTACTGTTGTAACGCCTGATTCTGTTGTAGCAGTGTTTGCAGTTGTTCTTGTAGGGTTTTTCAATCGGAGTAACACAAGTTGTAGGTTTTCCAAGTCTGGGTCACCAGTTGTAGGATGTTGCGTCGTAGGATGCAAGAATAACACACTATTCACTATATAAATTTGCTTTATTGAGTAACACTATAATAATACAACGTCCACTCGCCACGAGATCCTTTGTTCTATTGACTAATAGGATATCGGAGCACGTGTTGTCTGGCTGTTCTACGGCGGCTGCAGAGTGCTGCCATCTGACGACTGCCGGTTGTGGCGGGAGAATACCTCATGATGTCGTCACAGGCCTATAGGCCTGTTACAATCTCACTGATGAATTTTGTATCCAGCGTTTCCTTGGAAAACCCAGAGATCTCTGGACAACAACGAAGCATGGCCTTGCGAACTCTATCTGAACTCATTCTTCGCAAATGTTTCATCCAGTTGTTCTGGTACCTATGTATGTTATAATTTTGAATTTATTACATGAATTATCGAGCTTCAAAATGATTTACACTTTTCAAAATAAATTAAGGGTAAATTTGATGGGAGTTAGAGTACACCGTGTTCCAAAATGATGGATGGAGTTTCAAAGTTGTGTAATGTCCCTTATATGATATATAAAAACTTACGTGGTATTAAAGAAAAACTCTTTGAGTTTTGAAAACACACTTTATTAGTGTTCGACGTGAGCACCTTTCGTTACACGGCACACATCTAGTCGATAGTCAAATTCCTCCCAAACCTTGGTCAGAATATTTGGAGTGATGGATTAAACAGCGGCAACAATTCTTCTTCTCAAGTCTGGAAGGTCGACGGCAAGTGGTGATACGTACACCTGGTCCTTCACATACCCCCACAGGTAGAAATCACGAGGTGTTAGATTGGGAGACTGTGGAAACCGTTGGTAATAAATCATGTCATCTGGACCGGCGCGTCCTATCCATCGTCGGGGAACGTTATTGTTCACCACTTTCGCACATCATTAAGGAAATGAGGTGGAGCGCCTTCTTGTTGCCAAATGAAGTCTTGAGGTGCGGTCTCATTTAGCTGAGGAAAAAGATAAATCTGCAGCATATCCAGAAACGAGATACCTGACACTGTTTTATCATTGAAAAAGAACGGCCCATAGATTATTGTTGTTTGGATATAGCACACAGAACATTGACTTTCGGGGAATCTCTTTCATGTTGGACATCCAGTTGTTTCTAACAGTCTGTACCATCGACGGATACTCTTATCTGTCGAAGGATTAATTCCAAATTGCCGCCGGAAAGCTCACTGCAGTGCAACCATACCTCGCAAATTACAACACACAGAATGACTTCTGTACATGAGTTGCCATTTTCACAAATTCAAGCTGTGACATAATAATCCAAGAAAAAAATTCCTGCATGCAGGATATGAAACTTTCACAGTTTTTCTTTCACTATAGCAGATAATCCACAACCAATTTCGTTTGTAAAGCTATACTCACTACTTAAAACCCCGTTCATCATTTTAGAGAACGGTGTATTTAATTTATAACGCAATATATTTTTATTAAGTTTTTAAAATCTATACTGTGATGTTATCTATCCTTAATAGATAGAATTAATGGTAATTAACAGATAGAATTAACAGCAAAATTATAAATAAAAATTGTAACATGAAGCACAATTATATAGTATCATTAAAAAACCGAGTTTCTTATAGAGTGAGAAAAATCCATTTCTCATGTATCATAGCTAAAAATCAAGGCCACAAAAGGTATCCTATTAAAATTCTATAAAACTGTAGCGGGAAAACATTCTAATAAGAAAATAATTTAAACGTAGTCATACGTAAATTTATACACTCATATTAAAAAAACAATTTTTTTGAATTGAAAAATGTTAAAGGTTTATTTTAAGAAGTAATATTTTGAGGTGCTGTTAATCAAGTTTTTTTTAGACTGGAAGCATCTTACCTCAAATTAGGTAAGATGTTTCCAGTCTCAAAAAACTTGAGAAAAATGTTTTTCTTCAAAAAAGAAAATTGAAAATTCATTAATGTGTTTACTAATGTCTGTATTCTTTAAGAGATCTTGAAAGGATTGAAAAAATAAGGAATGAACTACATTTTTTATATATAGTGTTCTGCCCTAGGGCAGGTCTTCAGTGCAATTATAGCATTTACATGCCCTGCTTTGCAGCTTTACTAGTGAATTATACTAGTGCGGTAGCTTCCCGCTGCATTCCACACCAAGGATGAGGATGATGATGGCCAGATGATATTCAGGGACTGTTTGGGCCTCAGAGCTTTCTGACATTTGTCTTACAGGTGAGGAAACCCCCCAAAAAAAACCTCACCCAGGAAGTTTGCCTCAGTCGGGAATTGAATCCGGGCCCGCTGCTTGACAAGGCAACATGCTACCTCGAGACCACAGCGGTGTACTGAACTACAAATATATATATATATATATATATATATATATATATAAACAGGGTGAAAATTATTTAAACCGACAAACTCTGGGAGGTTGTAGGGGACACCAAAACAAATATTTTTCCCTAATGTCATTCTTTCCTGTGAGGAATATTTAAACCGGTAGAGGAAGATTTCTCTGGCGGCAAATTAATTAAACCAACAAACACTTTTGCATTTTTTATTACCAAGAGACAACAAATTAACACAACGCAATTACTTAAATTACAGTAGAGGTTCAAAAATGCCTCCATTGACATGTAAACAAAGGTTACACCGGCGGATCATGTTCTGTCTAACACGGGCAAAAACTCCAGGAGTATCGCTAATTGATCCTGCTGCTGCTACTATCCGGGCAACCAGATCCTTTTCTGATGCAACAGGAGTTGTGTGAACAAGGTTGCGCATCTCTCTCCACACAAAAAAATGCAAAAGGGTCATATCTGGGGATCGAACAGGTCATGATACAGGACCATCTCTGCTAATCAACTTTCCTGAAAACCGTTGGTTCAAAAATCGACGCACACGACGACTGAAATGTGCCGGCGCCCCGTCATATTGGAACCATATTCGTTGTCTTGTAGGGAGCGGGATGTCTTCCAGCAATTCTGGCAATGCTCTGGCGAGAAAATTGTAATAGTGCCTGCCATTTAATGGCCTAGGTAGGAGATATGTCCCAATTAAACAGTCCCCAACAACCCCGGCCCACCACACATATCAGTGTACTCACTCCAGGTGTATCGCTCCATTATTAAACAGATACAATTCACTACTACACTGGTGGACAAAACAATTCCTACCTTCAACAGCAGTTGCAACAATCATGGCAACTGAAGAACGTAAAACGCCCTCTATCGGTTTAAATAATCCTCACAGGAAAAAATGGCATTAGGGAAAAATATTTGTTTTGGTGTCCCCTACAACCTCCCAGAGTTTGTCGGTTTAAATAATTTTCACCCTGTATATGTATATATATATATATATATATATATTTGAAGAGAAAAAATATACGCTCAGACCTGGGTTTGAACCCAGTTCTTGGAAAACTTTGGACTAAAGAGAGATGAACAATAGGCTTCTTCTTCTTCTTCTTCCTCTACGCATGAAAGCTGGCAGCTTGTTGCGTATTCATTCACTAGAGGTCCGGGGTATGGTGACATCCTTCCAACGTAGTTGTGGTCTTCCTAATGGCCTTTTGAACAATAGGCAAATGGAGAATATTACATAAGAGTGAGCTAGATGATATTCATTATCTATTACCAGATACAATAAAAAGAGTTAAGTCTTGTTGCTTGCTGTGGGCAGGGCATGTGGCACGAATGGGGAATGAAATAGGTGCATGGAAACTTCCTGTAGTAGAACCAGAGGGAAAGTGCCCAGTTTTAGGCCAAGAATAAAATGGGAGAATAACATTTACCATGACTCGGGGGAAAGTAGATTATACATGGGATGGTTGGGAAATATAATTGAGGATAAGGATGTATGGAGTTCTTATGTCGTTGTTGTTCACTCTTTCCTTAACTCAGCCTTCCTTTCTGTATCCGCATACAAACCATTTATTTTAATATTGTCTATCATCTGATGTCTTTTTCTGCCTCAATTAGGTATCAGAGGTACAATAATTACGTACATTTCTGTGACACTGGATTAGATTTTAAACTTCTCTTCCAAATGAACTACATCCAAGAAAAATTTATTTTGGATTGAACTGCAAGCCTTGAATCTTACTCTATATCAAGACCTATTTGTTATTTGGCTTATTTTTACCTAAATGAATATGTGTTTCATAATTTTAATTGTTCTTTTGTTTGACTACTTGTTGGTTTTATGTTACAGCTCCCTGAAGAAGTGCGAAAGGTTGACTTAACAGCCTCAGGCACTGGATTTGCAGTTGTACAAGTTTCATATCAGTACAATTTGAATGTGACTGGAGCCTATCCATTGTTTACACTTACGCTGGAGGTCCTCAAAAACTCTGACATCAATTACCTGTATATTTTAGTATGTGCAAGGTGAGATCCTTTTTTACATTTTTTAATAAAATTCTTAACTACTTAATCTTATCTTATGTCCCTTGTGAGTTTTGGATAATACTCCATCTATCTCAGTCAATTCTAGAAACAGGATATTAAAAGGAATACATTTTTTTATATTATATCATAGAACACAAAATAATAATTATATATGAGAGTTTGTAACTGTTTAAATTGGGACACCCAGTGATTGGTTAGGGCAATATTTAATAAGCCAGAAGGTCATGGGTTTTATTTCTGTCAGGATTTTTAAATTGGGGTAAACCTTTAGGCAGGATCATGATCTTGGGGTCTACTCAGCCTATAACAGAAATGAATACCAGGGAGTAAAGGTATTTGTCATTCAGGGATTACACCAGTTGACATCTTGTTCTGATTGTCTAGAAAGGTGAGAACTTTAACCTATGGGGTCTTTTAATTGTTTAAAATACTCAAGATTGCATGATTTTAGCTCCCCATTTTTTAATGTGAGTTCCCTTTTTCAATCAGATTTATCTTTATTATCCCTTTTTTAACATATATGACATAAATCTTGATAATTTACTTAATTATATTATATAAACTATAAAAATTACAACCATAAAATCATTTTCAACATTCAGACTTGAAAGACTAGAAAGACACTTTGGATTCAGGGTCAAAACCTGTGCTGAATAACGCTAGTTTCTGTTGATGTACACTGTACAGTGATTATTTTCCTTGTAAGAAGATATTTATAGTCAAAGACACAGAATCTATCCTTCATAGAGATTGAAATATTAAAAGTATAATTTTTTTTTACGTTAAAATAAAAGTAGTAATGTTTATGAATTATTCCCTTTTTTTCCTTGGGCTCCTTTTAAGTTTTTATAAACATATTCCCTTTTAATCTGGTATCTTCTAATTAAACTTTTCTTCTATCATTTTCATTTACCTACATCTCAGCCAAGTTCTTGCTCTTAGCCATATTCTATTACAGTGCTACTCCTGATAAGCTTTCAATATTTATTATTTTAATGATCCCATACCATATTATTCTGCCATATTCTGCTCTGTCTATGTACTGTCCAACCTAAAGATATCACTTATTTCTGTAATCCATATTTTTTGGTTGGTTGGTATCTAATGTGCTGCATCTAACACTGAAGTAATTATCAGTCTTGCTGTCCAGTACTTTGAAGTTTTGGAAGTTTCCTGTTTGACGGCTGTACAGTTGTTGAGGTGTTTGTCATCCATTTCTTCCTCTGATTAGTTGCATAGAATGCATCTTGATGTAAACAATATATTGATCTTATGCAAGTGTTTAGCAAGTCAGTCATCACCTGTAGTTAATCTGAATCTTAATATATTTGTCAATTTTTAACATAATTAAATGATCTGAAATATGCACATATGTGTGTATCCAATATCAACCCATTGCCCTTTCTGCACTATGAGTTTCACATTCAGTGGATAAATGGTACTGATGTTGTCTATTTTGAAGAAAGTCTAGTGTTAGGCCCTTGCATTGACGTCATATGAAGAAAGACTTGTACTTGCCTTCGTTCTACGTCCACACGTTGGGTGGTATATGAAGAAGGATTGTAGTCGTTATGCCCATGGTTTGGAGAAATTAGGTAGGATCTTAATGCGCCGGTCTAACTTGGGCTCATTAGCCAGTCAGCAGAGGTTTGCTCCGTTACAAGGAGATCAGGTAGCTTGGAATTATGTATTATACCGGTACCACCAAGTTAACTCCTCACGGACGGAGTGGAAGAGTTTTAGCGCTAGTGTCGCCGAATTACTGAATATATGGAAGGGATGCAGGAGAAGACTGTATATCCGATCACGTACTAAATGGTTCAACTTTAAGCGTGTGCATAGAATACCTAAACACGTGTGAAAGGTCATAACATGGTTGTCAAATTAATCATTACACGCACGGAACGCTCAAGCAGTTGGACCATTTAATATCACCGTATTTGTCGTCTCTCCATTACCAGCCTCACAATAAATCACAAGTAGCAAACATGTAATGAGAAGGGACAACCCATTCCTACACGTAACCCCAATAGTAACAGGGTTGTCAATTTAGTCATTTTGCCTATGACCGTGCAGAAGTACGGACCATTAAAACCCATAGTGTTTGTCAGCTCTCTACCTGCAAGACAAAGAACATATACAGAGGACAGGAAGTGGCAACATAGAAAGGAAGAGAAAGAGAACGACAGCATGTTTGTTAACATATATTCCGCCTGCACAGATTATGAAGTGGAGTACACAATGGGACATTACTAGTTACCACAATTCCTGAATCATTTGTGACCAAATTATTTGCAAAAAAGGTTGTTGCAACCACTTTGGTCGACTTTTCACTACTATAGATAGTTTCGAAACAAGAACTATCTGACTCAGGATCCTCGAGGTACTGTAAGTACTTGGCCTTCTGTTTCGAATTTCTTTTATAATATTTAAGAATATTTCACGACCAGAGTAATATGCCAATTCTTTTGAGCTGGGCTACCTATCTTAAAATATTCAATAAGTATGTCACTGGTACAAGTTTTAATCATTAGCTTATTTTCAGATATTCCTTCTTTCTCAGTTTTACAAGAGAATACATACACATTTTCACAATCAATACTTTTACTCATAATCCCTGATTCATGGTTATTATTACGATCGTTCATTTCTATGTCCTGGACTACATTTTCTATAAATTGGGTGATTTCCTTCCCTGGCTCTTCGACTGTTTCTGATCTCTTATTATCATAATTTATTTCTTCAATTCTTTCTATCCTGGTTTTGTTCAGAACTCCGATTTCTGCCTGTTCAGGTTCTCTTTTCCTTTCTATTTCTGTTTTCCTGATATTTATTTATACATTTGCCCATTTTTCTATGATTTTAGTTTCTAAAGTATCTCGTTTTGTTTCCATCCTCAGCATTTCTAAATATTTGTTTATCCGTTCATCCGCACTTCCTCGTTCTATCCTATCTTCTTTCATTTGTGTCATCATTGCTTCGAGGTATTTCATGAGATCCGTATCCCGATTTCTATGCCCTATTTATACATTATTTTAATTAATTTCCCTCAATGCGCTCTGCTCTTGTTGTCCCTAATATATTCGTTACCTTCTTCCCTTCTTTCATTTACCTGCCTACAAGCATATATACTCATATCCTCGTTTTGACTCACTGTTATTTCCTTTATTTGTTTTCTATCCCGTAGTATGCTCCCGCTTCATAGTTTCATCTACAATCACTCAAATAAATGTTATTTAGTGGATTTCACTTGTAACTTTTGTTGGCTTCATCAGTTCTGCCTGTTGTGGTGTTGTTTCTAGTTGATTGTTGTCGCTTCACTATTTTCTTCCTCTTGTTAGCCGCTTGTTATATCCAATGCACTGTTTGTTGATGCTAGCAGCTATTCGATGCTACCACTCGCGTCGCCATATAGAGAAAGACTCATGTTAAGCTCTTGCATTGAGCGTTATATGAAGAAAGACTTGTATTTGCTTTCGTTCTTCTCCCACACGTTGGGTGGTATATGAAGGAGGATTGTAGTTGTTAGGCCCTTGGGTTGGTGAAATTAAGTTGGATCTCAATGCGCCAGTCCAGCTTTGGTTCGTTAGCCGATGAGTAGAGGTCTGTCTCGGTTACAAGAGGAGATCAGATAGCTTGTAATGATGTAAAGGCTGAGTGCGGGCGACTACTGAACTTCTTTTATTTGCTATTCCTTTACACTTTGTCGCTTACGACAATCACATAACTCCGGAGACGATCGCTGGAATGATATTTTACGTTATCTTAGAACACACACACGTGGATAAATATACGCCTCCGATACACTGGTTTGCGCCACTTTTATAAAACCTTTCTTCTTCTTCTTCTTCATGTTAATCATAATTTGTACGATTTTCATCCGGTTTATTTCCTAAATCACTCCTCGGAGGAAGACGTATTAGATGTGCATTCACTGTCTATCCATCTCTTGGCTGGTCTTCCCCTCGTTCTTCTCCCGTCCATTGGTCTATCTTCTTTATCTCTTTTTGAACGTCGTCTGTCTTCCATTCTTCCTTTATGACCCTTCCAATATCTTCGTCTATCTATAATACATTTGGTTATGTCTTGAATATGACATTTAACCCTAATTTCTGTGTTGTGCATTTTATCAAATGATGTTTTTCCCTGAATAGCTCTTAAGATCTTCATTTCACATGTATTTATTATTTGTTTAGCTTTTGTTGTATCAGACCTAGTTTCTGCTCCATATACGATAACTGGTCAAACTATCGTTTTGTATATGCGGATTTTGCTTTCTATTGACATATGTTTGTTGCGCCAAATTAAATCTTTCATATATCCTGATATCTGTGCTGCTTTATCAGCTTGTTTTTACTTCATTTATAATTTTAGTGTTCTTATTAATACACCTAAATAATTAAATTCTGATACGTGTTCTATAATTTTTCTTTCCACTTTATGAACCGTCTGTGAGAAATGTATCACGGATAATTATTGTTTCACACTCTTATCCTCCGCTATATATTATGCGCTGCAAATAATTTATTCGACTTTAACGTCGTATAGAATCGGTTGACTTAAAATATTTCAATCGAACTCGGATAGGACTTTTATTAACTCTAATAAGTTAGCCCCAGTTGGCTGTTCGAGCGCTTGTATCAAAGGCTCTCTGGCTGGCGGCTTGACGATGCGAACACTTCTGTTAAATGCATCCTGGATGACGAGCCGCATATGAACGGTCTGACATCGGTGCCGGCGAATGATTATTCGACATGGCCCTATAAGTTAGGTTATAGTCTGAAGTATTTTAGGAATGTTAGCAAAGAGATTGTCCTCTCATTGCTGGCCTATGGATTTGTGTCGAAAGTTATTGTGTCAAGTCAATTGGTGTGCGGAACTGTAGTGTAGTCTGTGTTCGTCGTGTGCCTATGTTTTGTATTATCGTGTTCTTGTGTTGTCTGTATGTGTTCCTTACTTTGCGTGCAGTAAGTTTTATGATGTCAGTCATGTATGGTAAGTCAAGTGTGTCATATAGTTGGGCTGTCGATGTGAATCTGGGGCAGTGTGTGATGATTCGGGCTACCTTGTTCTGTATGACTTGTAATTTTTATAGGTATGTTTGGGCTACGCGTCCCCAGGCCGTGCAGGCGTAAAGTAAGGTTGGTCTTATTAAAGTCATGTAAAGTATTGCCTTTTGTCGTCTTGTCAAGACTGTGGATTTTAGAAGTGGATACGTTCTTGCTATTTGTTGTAGGGCCTGATTTTTTAAGTATGTAGTAGCTATGATTTTTGAAAGTAAGTATTTTTTCTAAGTGGATTTCTATATATTTTACTGAGTCTTTGTATTGTAGTTGTGTGCCGTTTATAAGTGGGTCTGGTCTTGGTATACTGCGAGTGAATATTATTGCTTTCGTTTTGTCAGCGATATGTTTGATTCTCCATTTGGAGAACCAAGTCGAGAGTTTCTCCATATGTGTTTGTAGTCTGCCTGTCGTTATTTCTATACGTATGTCTGTAGTATAAATGGCAGTGTCGTCGGCGAACTGTGCTGTCTTTATATGTCGTGAAATCGGTATATCATGTACGAAAATGTTGTATAGTATTTGTACCATTTTAAAATGTTTTATTCTTAGCCTCCTTGCCTTCTGTCTAAGAGTGTTATTCACTTGTTGCAATCTTTGCTGTGTAAACTTGGCAACGTTATGACGCTGCTGCAATCGAGGTTATACGTTGCAACACTGTAACCACCTGACCGTGCCTGCTTCGTCTCAGTATCGTTACTCTTCCGCCGGGATTTGTCCAGGGCAGACGCTAGGTTCTGCTCCTGCATCGCAATACATATCGACTCTTCCGCTAGGATTTCTCCAGGTTAGACGTGGCGTTCTTCGCTTTTTAACAACGCACATGCATCGCAACACAGATACGTTCTTCAATATATGAAGCTCACATTATTTAAGTGATTAAAGTTAGTGATTTAAATTATACGTTCTGTTTTCATTCAAAGCTGCCACGTGAACATTTATTATTCATTCATACATGGACTCGATGCACACAAACCATTCCAGCGGACTCAATTAAAATCTTGTAAGTATTTGTGATCGACCGATGTTTTGTTATTCTTGAAGAGATAAATTACATTTTGATCCTCCGTACCAGGATTTTGGACTACATTTTTATACGAGCAGATTAAAGCAATTCACAAGTGATTTTGTGATCACCAGCCTACAAAGCAACACAAAGCAACACGGCTCATCAAGTACATGGCAAGTTCAAGTGATAATATCAAATGATAGTTATCATCAAAACATTCAAAATACATATTGGATAAGGTGTATAAACCGTCGCAAATGCATTCTTCTAAGTTCTGTAGAATCGCAGTGCTCATGCGCGAGTTGCAGGATTTGCTGTAATGGTTAATGTAGCTTCTGGTAGATGGCTCTGATGTCGACGTCGTCAACGTTGGGAATAAATTCCCAAACGCTAAAAAAAATGGACGTAAACTAACTTTCCATTTCCTAACCTAACAAAACACTAACACTAAATAGGGTTTCGAATTATTTTCAAATGTTGGTAACGGCGATGTGAGAGTTTCCTAGCGGATGTTGCATAAAGCATTCCGCGCCTGTAGAACTCGATGTACAATATTCGCTTATTTTAGAAATATTTAAAAATCGTAAGAAATGTTTATAAAATGATTCCAAAATGTTTAAAATAGTACCAAACATTATTATAAATGGTTGAAAAGTGTTCAGTGCATCAGTGGCATAAGAATATTACATTGAAAATTGTGTGCGACGGTTTCTACACCACAGCCTACATAATAAATTCAGTGAAGTGATATAAACATTCTATCTATCTATCTTCGGGTTTTTACAGCTGCTGCCGTCTTCCCGTGCCAAACCTCCAAAGCCTACGGTCTTGGGCATCTTCGATTCTTAGCCCTCTAGCTTGCATTACTGTCTTCATGTTTTCCTTCCATGTTAACCTTGGTCTTCCTCTTTTCTTCTTTCTGTTAGGATGCCATTCATATAGTTGCTTCGGCCATCGCTCATCTTCCATTCTTAAAACATGTCCTAACCACTTTAATTCCTTTTCCTCAATTCTTTCAATTATGCTTTCTTCTGCTTCCATTTTGTTTCTAATTTCCTTATTTGTGACACGTTCTAATTTAGACTTTCTGGCACTTCTTCGTAAATAATCCATTTCTAGAGCTATTAGTCTATTCTTGTAGTACTTATTGATTGTCCATACCTCACTTCCGTACATTGCAACAGATTCCACCAATGTTTTACCAATATATTTTTTTGTGTCTTTCCAAATATGCTTATCCCACCATATGGAATTTAATGATGATATTATTTTGCTACTCAATTCAATTCTATGTTTTATGTTCTCTTTGCCTATACCTTCGATGTTATCCATAATCATTCCCAAATATTTAGTTTGTTTCACTTGCTTTATTTGGATTCCATCTTCCAATACTAAGTTTTCTCTTTCATTGCTATTTATTGCCAGATATTCTGTTTTTTGTAAATTTACTGTGAGACCCCATGATTCATATGTGCTTTTCAACCTTTTTATCATGAATTCCATATCAAAATTGTCTTGCGCTAAAACCAGTTGATCATCGGCAAATTGTAATGTCAGCAAAAATCTATTGCCTATTGGGATCCCCATACCTTTGCAGCTTTGTTCCATTTCGTTAATATAAATTCTACATAAATATTAAATAAAATTGGTGATAGACTGCACCCTTGTTTCAATCCCTTTGAGGTGTTTATAGGATTAGACATTATATTTCCCATTTTAACATAAGCGGAGTTATCTTTATAGGTTTGTTTAATAATTTCTATTAGGTTTCTGTCAATATTGTATTTCTCCAATACTTCCCATAATTTGTTCCTCGGAATTGAGTCATAAGCTTTCTCTAAATCTATCATTGTCAAATGGGTTTCTTCTCCAACTGCAGTCCGTTTTTCAATTAACTGTTGTATTGCAAATATATTGTCAACACATGACCTTCCTGGTCTGAATCCATTTTGATCTTCTCCTAATTTGTCTTTAACATCTTTTTGTAACTTTGTTTTTAATAACTTCGTAAATATTCTATATAATGTGTTATTTATACTTAGTCCTCTGTAGTTTTTTGCGTCTCTTCTATCGCCCTTCTTGTATATTGGTACTATGTAGCTTATTTTCCATTCATCAGGAATCTTCTGTATTGCAATGCACTTATTATACAAGTCCCTCAATCTACCTATTAAATTTTTTGGGCCATATTTAATTAACTCATTTGGTATGTTTCCCGGCCCTGGTGCCTTTTTATTCTTTAGGGTTTGAATTTCTAATTCTATATCTATTGTATCAAATTCCAGGGCGTTCATTTCTATGGATGGATTTTCTGTTGTTTCCATAAACTCATTTCTAGTTTCTGACAGTAAAGCTTTGTAATGTTTTTCTGCGTCTGATTTTGCTAACAAATTTATCTTGCTGGGTCCTTGGTTGGTTTTCAGTGTTTTTAGAAATCTCCATACTTCTGATGATTGTGATCCTCCTATATAACTTTCTATTTCTTGGCATTTGCTTTTCCATAATTTGTTTTTTTCTTCTATCACTTTCCTTTTAACTTTGGCGTTTGTTCTCTTGTATTCTATCCAATTTTCTGTTGTTTTATTTGCCAACCATTCTAAGTAGCATTTTTTCTTCTTTTTGGTTAATTCTTCAATATCATCATTCCACCAATCTTGGGTATTTTGTTTTTTATTTATTGTGCCTAATGCTTCTTTTGCTGCCGAATGTATTATTTCCTTTAATTGATTATATTCTTCTTCTATGTCTTCCTTGTAATCCAAATTCTCAATTTTAATCCTCAGTCTTTCTTTATATAAGTTTTTGATACTATCCTGATTAAATAAATACAGTTTAAATTTTTCTTCCTGCTTCGGTTGCATTGTTGATTCCCTTGCTTCATCATGCACTTTTTTCCCTGTAGGGAATTTGGGGATGATCTGTGCTGTGAGTAGATAGTGGTCAGAACCACAATTTGCTCCTCTTTTAACCCTTGAGTCCTTAATAAATAAGGAAGTATTTTGCTTTACAATTATGTAGTCTATTATTGATTTCTGATTGAGACTAGGTCGTTCCCAAGTAAATTTATGAATATCCTTATGGTCGAAAAATGTGTTTACTATCTTTAATTTATGTTGTTTGCACATCTCTATGATTCTATTTCCATTATCGTTGACTTCTTGTTCCCCATATTTTCCTACTGCTTCATCATTGTTTCTTCTACCCACTTTCCCATTTAAATCTCCCATTAGTATTAATTCTTCATTACTTCGTATTTTCTCTATTTGTTCCACTAATACTGAATAGTACTTTTCTTTCTGACTCTGTGCAGCATCATCTGTTGGTGAGTAGACTGCTAAGAACACCATTGTTCTTCCCATAAGCTTCATTTTAATCTTTAGGCATCTTTCATTAATATGTTCATATTCTGTTATGTTTTTACTGTATTTCTTTTTTACAAACATTGATACTCCTGCTTTAGCTCTTTTTGATTTATTTACACCTGACCAAAAATGTATGTAGTTTCCTAAATATGAATTTCCCGATCCTTTCTTTTTTGTTTCCGTCACTGCTGCAATATCTATATTGTTCTGGAATAATTCTCCTGCTACTTCATTAATTTTGTTTCTAATTCCTCGTACATTCCACGTGCCTATATTCAATGTCCGTTTTCGTTGCTTTTGTCTTTCATACTTTTTTCCGTCCGGCTTTGATTGATTTGGTCTTTTAGCATTTTGTTTTTTTTTTCTAATGTGTGGGGAGCTGGCCCACAGCATAAACCCCCAACCTGGAGGACCAGGAAAATTTCTGTCTGGGATTTCCTCCCATAGCCTTTGAAGATCCCTCTTCACCGCAAGGCAGCGTTTCTCTATTTCCCTTAGAGATAGGGTTGCCTCTTCCGCCAGATCCGCCGTGATGAAGGACTCCTTCTGCGCCGACTCTGCCGTTGAGGTCTTCACCGTAACCCTGGCTAGGGGCCCTTACAGAGTACTATCAGTCGGAGCCAACTGAACCCTGGTTTTTTAACGAGGTTGTTACTCCTCCCCCTCCTCCTTTCTCATCCGGGCTTGGGACCAGCCATGGCGGAGTTATATAAACATTCAACATGACTTAAATAATTATCAAAAACATTGTTCAAGAAACAAAGAAGCACCACGAGGTTGCTTCGGGAATCATCGGTACCATTCTGAGCCGAAGAACAAGTCACAAAAACACGTCACAGTTTCAAGATGGCCTCAGCATACCTTGCGTCTCCAAGCGATCGGCTATTCACCACGTGCAAGTAAGATTTTTCATTTTCATTTCTTTTCAAATTATTCCAAATCTGACATAGCTCAAATTAGTTCATTTTATTCCTAATTTTATTATTTTGCAAATATATCTTAAAATACTTTGATTCTTTTCATCAAATATTTTTTACTGTTAGCCACGTTTAACCACAAAGATGAATATCGATTCCGAAGCCAAAGCAATCAAAAAGCGCGGTTCTTTAAAAAGATCTCTAACAAGTTTAGAGAAATGTTTAAGCAAGGAAAACACTTCCAAATTCGAATTAATCGAAAGACAAAATAAACTAGGGATCTTTATGGGAGGATTACATAGTTGTTAAGGATTTTTTAGAGCTTTGTATAGATTCTAGAGATTTAGATGACTCATATCAAAGAGCATGAAGAATTTGAAGATAAATACTACAACATAGCGGGCAAATTAAATGAATTAATAACATCATTTGATGTACCCACTCATAAGGGAGACCAAGACAGCATATCAGATAAGTCATCTTCCTCTTCAAATAAATTTCAATTACTACCCATTGAATTACCGACCTTTAAGGGGGATATCACTAAATATTTATCCTTCAGAAACACATTTGTAAGTTTAGTGATTAATAATAAGGAATTAGATAATGTACAAAAATTACATTATTTATTGTCATCACAAACGGGTCTACTTGATAATTTGTCGATTTATGAGGAATTTTTTCTTGTTGCTTGGGCATTAATAGAGGAACGTTACCATAATAAAAAGCTGATAGTGTGTCAGCATATCAAGAATCTATTGAATTTAAACAGTTGCAGTTCGGGAGGATTTTCCGACTATAGGAAGATAGTTAATCAGGTCAAAGCCAACTTAGGGATCATTGAAAACTTAAATTCTGAAGTGAGCATTCAAGATTTATTAATTGAAGTGTTAATTTGAAATAGAATTAAAATCAATAATAGAAGCTAGTTCGAAGTTAAATTTAGTACAAATAAAATACCAAATCTTGGTGATTTATTAGATTTTCTGGAAAGAAAATCCCAAACATTAGAATTATCGGAGGCTAGAAAGGTTAGAGAGCCTTCTCAAGTTAATAATGCACCTAAGCATAAACTTAAAACATTTCGTGATTTTACGTCTTTTGATGTTAACGGAAGGTGGAAAGCTGTAAAGCAGAAACGTTTATGCCATGTTTGTTTGTCTAAAACTCATCACACGAGAGATTGTAAAATATCTTCATGTCCTAACTGTAAACGTGGACATAATAAATTGTTGTGTAACAAAAATTAATTTCAAGGAGTTAATGAAAAGTCAAATATCATATCACCTACTGCGTTAAAGATAGTGTCAGGATATTAGGTTCCAATGTGTTACTTGGCACATGTTGCGTAGGAGTTAGAGCTGCCAATGGTAGCATTATTAAGGTTCGAGCGTTGTTGGATAGTGCTTCCCAATTGTCTTTCGCCACAAGCGACTTAGTTAAACGACTTGGTCACAGGACCAATCAGTGGTAAATTACCTTTAGTAGAAATAGGAAATTCCACTGTATTACCTGTAAGTTGTACTTGTAACTTATAATTGCATTCACCGGTTTCAATTTTGTCATGAATTTAAACTGGCAGACGTGCCAGTGATTACAGTGCAATTACCTGCCCAACGCATTGATGTTAATGATTGGATTATTCCTCAGGATATCCAGTTGAATGACAGTAAGTTCAATATACCATCGTCGATTCAGTTGTTGTTAGGGGCTGATGTTTATCATCATGTAGTCTCCGCTAAACGTTGTATTAGAGAACGTTACACTACGTTAGTTAATACTAGGTTCGGGTATGTCTTGTCAGTACCCTTTCCTCAAGAGTGTATAGGTAATGATGCTATGAAACCCGAAATGTGAATTTCGCTTAGGTTAATTTAATTGAAGTTCAATTACAGATGTATTGGCAATTGGAGGAAGTTCCAGAACAAGTCTTCACCAAGAAGAGCAGATGTGTAAAAAACATTTTATCGAAAATGTCGCTAGAGATAATATAGGTCAATTTGTAGTTCGCTTACCAGTTAAACCTGAAAATTCAAGGTTACTAACTCAAGGTTATGTCTTGTCAATACCCTTTCCTCAACAGCAATAATGCTGTTAGGCGTTGGAAACATATAGAAGAAAGATTTGCTAAGTCGAGTGTTCTCAAGAAAGAAAATACTGATTTCATGAGAAAGTATGGATCATTAGGTCATATGGAGTTAGTACGTCCAGAAAATATTAATATGAGGAGTTATTATTTGCCTCACCACTGTGTTTTAAAGTAATCAAGCACGACCACTAAATTGAGGGTAGATTTTGATGGTAGTTGCGAGTCATCAAGTGGAAATTCGTTAGATTTAATATTAATGGTTGGTCTAACTGTACAACCTGATTTATTATCAATTGTTTTAAGATTCAGGACTTTTTTCATTGCAATAACAGCTGATGTGGCTAAGATGTATAAATGTGTCAAAGTACATCCTGATGATCAGGATCTTCAGCGGATGTTATGGCGTAATTCCCCTGATCAGGATATCAGAGATTATCGCCTCGCCACTGTTACTTACGACACTAGTTCTGCTAGCTTCTTAGCAACTAGGTCTCTTCTAGAATTAGCTGAAACTAATAAGATGTCTAATCCTCAAGCCGCAGAAATCATCAAGTTCATGTTTCTATGTAGACGATTGTTTGTTTGGTGCTTCAACTATTGAAGACGCCAAGGAAGTGTCTGAAATTCTACAATACAAGATGCTCATTTCCACCTTCGGAAATGGTGTTCTAATTTCCCAAGTGCTTTAGAAAATGTTCGCAGTGAAGATTTAGAATGTACCTCACCACGTACTCTCGCTAAAGAATTAGCTGAGAAAACTTTAGGCATTGTTTGGCATCCTGTTGTGGATGAGTTTCAAATTCAAATCAATCTAAAACAATGTTCAACTAACATCACTAAAATAAGTATTTTGGCTATTATTTCGTCAATATTTGACCCATGAGGGTTGTTAGGTTATGTTATTGTAAGGTGTAAAGTTTATCTTAAGAGTCTATGGGACTCCAAGCTAGGATGGGATGATTTTATCGATCCAATTCTACTATGTACAAAATTTGGATGGAGTTGTACAGTAACTTACATGTGTTAAATCAAATTAAGATTCCTCGGAAGGTTATTTCGTTTGAAGGTGTTAAATCCACTGGAATTCATGGATTTGCTGATGCGTCTGAAATGGCATACGGTGATTGTATTTGCATCAATTAATCATAATAATCAAACCTCTGTGGTATTGTTAACCTCTAAAACCGGATATTTATCCCCATATAATAATAATAATAAGGGTTTTTGTTTTGTTTATTTAATATTTAAATATAATTATATTTATTTATATTAAGAATGACATAAGATTGATTTAGAGAATTCAATTTTTTATAAGTATATAAAAAAATTCAAACTGGTCAATATATAAACTGTTAATACAGTTAGATGTTTTTGTAACTGATGCAATATATGTCAAATACTTTAAATATTCAAATTGATATTTTTTATAAACAAATAAATGGGATTAGACGAATTGGATAGGAGTCAGCTAGCAGTACTCCTTCCTTTTCAGTTGGACCAATCAGAACCTCGAGGTTATAACTGAATAAAAAAGATGGCTACAATACTTGAAGAAGGTCAGTCATGTTAAGCAACTACTCCTCAAGAAATGAGAGAATAGTGGTTTATTTTCTTGATATTAGTTGAAAGAATAGTGTTAAAGTTGTGGAAGATCATATAGTGATATAAAATTCGTTCATCTTGAATACAAATAGGCCATAAGTGGAAATAAAGTATAATACTTGAAGGATTGGCTGTTAGAATTCGTCATCCATTATGTACATAAAATGGTAATCTTCTATAAGTGAAAATTATTAACCTAAGCCGGAGTCTTTTGAATTATTAATGTACAAGATTCATCTCAACTGAAATGAGAGTTTTAATAAAATAACTTTTAGTTTAACTGTTAAATAAAGTGTCGTTATTTTTTTGTAAGAAACTTTTCCTCATTCCCCTGACGGGAGTTATTAGTGCCGTGGCAGAATTAAAGTGATTCAAATTATTACAATCACAAATCAATAACTTGGGACATCACACCCAGCAACCCACCTTCACCTCTAAGTCTAGAGTTACTCCCATCAAACTACAAACTATTGCTGGATTAGAACTATGTGCTGGGTTATTATTGTCTTGCCTCATAAATAAGGCTGTTGAGTCACATAAGTTAGTTATTCCATTTAAGACAATCACCGGCGCCTTGGAAGAAGTTCGTAGCAAATCGAGTGGCGGAAATTCAGTCACTCTCAGAAATACAAGATTTGAGACATGTCTCCACCCACTATATTCCAGCGGATGTTTTGTCTCGTGGGATTTGTCCCATTCAATTGTTTGATCTACCAATTTGGTGGAATGGTCCTCCATGGTTAAGTGAACCAAACATCAATTATCCTGATTTCATTTCTAATGAAACTCCCGACGAGGTTAACAACGAATCTAGGCCTCAAATAAAAGATTTTTGGTCAATATTGCAATCTAGGATTTAGAAAGGTACTCGTCCTTCTTTAAACTGAGAAGAGTCTTTGCTTACGTTCTAAGATTCATTCACAACACACATTCAGTCAAGGAAAATCGTTATGATAGTCCGCTATCAGTTGAGGAGTTCAATAAAAGGGAGATAAAAATTATCTCCATGTTACAATCATCAGAATTTTGCAAGCAAATTTCGGATTTGAAATCCAATGAAGTATCATCATCCAATAAACTAAAAACTCTGAGTCCATTTATTGAGAGTAGGAGGCCGACTTGAACATTCAAGTTTAAGTTTTGAAGAGAAACACCCGTATCTTACCTCCTAATAATTTTGTCACCAAATTGATCATCAGATACGAACATCAAAGGTTGTTTCCCGCTTGAGTTCAAGCAGTTATGTTCTCATTGATTTTGGATCCCTAGAGGAAGATCTACTGTTCGTGGAATCATACGCAAGGGTTACAAATGTTTCTAAACCAATCCAGTGCCATTCAATCCAATTATGAGTCAACTACCATCTGATCTAATCGAACCCCAATTACCATTTACTTGTGTAGGAATGAATTATGGTGGTCCAGGAGAATATCCTCGCAGCAAAATTAGGTTCAAAGCTTACATTGCGTTATTTGTATGTCTAGTCACTGTGGTCATCCATTTGGAAATATTTAAAAATTTAACTACCAATGATTTCTTTGCAGCATTTGACAGATTTGTGGCTAGACGTTGTCTGCCTCATTCCATTTGGAGTAACAATGATACCTACTTCGTTGGTGCAAAAAATGAGATTGTAAGTTTTTTTTTAATAACCAAGGCTTAATTCTAGGAGCATTTTTCAAATTTAGGCTTGAAATGGAATTTTATTCCTCCTCATAGTCTTCATTTCAATGGCATATCTGAGGCTGGGATAAAGTCATGCAAGCAACTTTTGAAAAGGACATTAGGGAGTCATTACTGAACTATGAGGAGCTAAACATATTTTTGATACGAATAGAAGGCATACTAAATTCAAGGCCTCTATGTGATATGTCAGACAGTCCTGATGACTTTTCCTATCTCTCACCTGGACACTTCCTGGTAGGCAGGTACCTCCTCAACATCCCAAATTACCATAATGTTTCCTCCACCAATTCCCTTCCTGCAAAATGCAAAGTCTTACAAAGTCTTTATCAAACATTTTGGAAAGGCTGGTCCAAGGACGATCCTTTGTTCTTACAGCCCAAAATGAAATGGAATTCACCAAGTCAGTGGAATCCTTCCATTGGCGATTTAATATTATTGAAAGAGGACAATCTCCATCCATTCATGTGGAGAATGGGAATAATCTCCCATCTCCATCCTGGTTCTGACAAGGTGTGCCGAGTAGCAACTGCCAGAACTAATAACGGTACATTTCGTAGGGCCGCCATAAAACTCTGACCACTTCCTACGTGTTACTCATTTTTTTGTCTTAACTACCAATTTACACATTCATGAGATATCATTTAGCATCTCTCACATAATGGTTTCTTGTTTTTTTATCTTGTTCTTTCATTTCAGTTTTCAAGACAATTTGTAAAGAAAGAAGCATCAAGGTATATTTGTAATTAGCATTTTTTGTAAATATTTATTTGTAATCTGAAATGCTTCATGTTTTGTTGAACGAATAGTTCAAGGGGGCAGTTTATGTACCATTTCAAAATGTTTTATACTTAACCTCCTTGCCTTTAGTTTAAGAGTGTTTTACTTGCACTCTTTGCTGTGTAAACTTGGCAACGCTATGACGCTGCTGCAATCAAGGTTAGACGTTGCAACACTGTAACAACCTGACCGTGAACGCTTCGTCTCGGTCTCGTTACTCTTCCGCCGGGATTTGTCCAGGCAGACGTTGGGTTCTGCTCCTGCATCACAACACACATTGACCCTTCCGCAAGAATTTCTCCAGGCGAGACGTGGGGTTGTTCGCTTGTTAACAACGCACATGCATCTCAACACAAATATGATCTTCACGATATGAAGCTCAAATTATTTAAGTGATTAAAATTATACGTTGTGTTTTCATTCAAAGCTGCCACGTGAACATTTATTATGTATTCATACATCCAGCCCTATAGACTCGATGCACACAGACCATTCCAGAGGACTCAATTTAAAACCTTTATAAGTACTTGTGCATCGACCTATGTTTTGTTATTCTCGTAGAGAGACACTACAGTATTGGTGCCAACACCGAGCCCTGGGGTACACCAGCCTTCATAGGGTGCCAGTCTGATTGTCGTCCGTTCATTGTTACTCGAAATTGTCTAGTCTTTAAGAAGGAGTGAGTTAAGTGTACTAATGAATCGGAAATCTCTTGTATAGTAATTTTATGGAGGAGACCCATGTGCCACACAGAGTCAAAGGCTTTTTCTATGTCGAAGAATACCGCAGTAGTATGTTGTCTGTTGGGGTAACCTTGCGTTATGTCGTCAGTTAGTCTTAGTAATTGTAATTTAGTAGAGTGTTCAGGTTTGAATCCAAATTGAGAGTCAGGAATTTTGTCGGCCAATTATGGTTGGAGTCTACGAAGTATAAAGTTTCTCTAGCACTTTTCCTGCATGGTCAAGGAGGCTTATGAGACCGTAGTTTTGAGGGAAAGTTGGATTTTTATTGGGTTTGAGGATGGAGATTATTTTGGCATATTTGAAGGAGTATGGGAAGTGTAGCAGAATAAGTGCAGAGTTGTAAATTTTAGTTACGTAAACAAGTCCTTTCCTGGGTAGTTGTTTAAATATAGTAGTTGGAAGTCTGTCATGTCCGGGTGCTTTGCTGTCTGGGAATTTCGTGATTATTCTTTTGACTTCTGAAGGTGTAGTTAGTGGGATGTTAGTAGTCGGTGGAGTGCGTAAGTACTGTTGTGCTTGTCGTCTGATTCTTGTCTGGAAGCGTTCGTGTGTCAAGTCGTTAGTGTGGGATCTAAATTGGTTTTAATAACTTTGTGCGATCGCTTCCGCCTTGACTTCGTCTTCGTATACGAGTCCGGTAAGTCCGTGAATTGGGTGATATAGTGGTCTTATTTTCCTGGTAAAGTTTCTGACTATTTTCCAAATGTTGTTGTCGGCTATTGCGGTATTCAGTTCTGCGTTAAGTCTGTCTCGTTTATGTCTCTGTATTAGTGATTGTACTTGTCTGCCTAGTACGTTTAGGTGCTGTTTGTCATGTGGGAGCCTATGCGTTTGCCATCATTTTCGTGCTTGTCTTTTTAGTCTTATTAGTTCCAGTAGTCCAGGTATTTCTTCGTTGGTGTATCGTTTAGTTTTTTTCAGTTGTAGTAGAGTCTTTGCAAGTCTGGTAAATAGCACGTTGGAAGGTTTCAGTAGCTATGTCTAGTTTTTGGGTGTTTTCTATCTTAATGTTAGGTATTAGTATGTCAGTTAGTAATAGTCTGTAAACAGCCCAGTTTGTCGTTTGGTTAATGTAGTTTCTAGTTTGTGTTTATGGGGACGAAAGTCTATTTCAATTGGAACTGGGTTATGGTCTGAATTTAATTCGTCTATTACGTCTATGTAGTTAACGTGTAGTCTAGGTTTCATTATGTGTAACGTCCGGCTGACCGGTGGATGCCCTTGGTAGTGTTAGTGAGAGGGGAGAGTCAGTCCTATGACATCGTAGTCATTATTTTGTGAGTGTTCCTGTAAAATATGTCCTTTGTTATTAGCCTATTCGAGTTGCAAGTTTGGCTTTTGGCATTAAAGTCTCCGCCCAAATTAATTTATTTGAATGTCCTATCAGTGCACCTAGGTCTGTTTGTATTAAGTCTTCAGTTGGTGGTATGTAAACAGCACTTATAGTGATAGTTGTGTTAGCACTGTATAAGTTGATTGCAGTAGTCTGTATGTTAGTCCTAGGATGGTAGTAGGAGAATGACTAATGGTGGATTTGATCACCACAGCCGTACCTCCGGTACTTTCTCCTTGTGTCGGTCCCTGTGTTTTGTATATAGTATAACCAGTGATGTTCCATTGTTGTCTGTCAGGCAGTTTTGTCTAGCTATAAGTGCTATGTCCACGTCAAGTTTAGTCAGTAGTTCTGTAAATTCCAGAGCGTTGCTACGAACACCGCGTTTCACTCCAGAATAAGCAGAGGTTTGAGTAGGCCAGTCCGTCTATTGGCTATGACTGCGTCAATTTAGTTAACAGTGTTATCACTGTGCTTACTAGTGTTGGTGACTCTATAATGTTCTTAATGAGGTTCAGTAAATTTTGTAGGGCATTGTTTGAGGTATGTTCGTTGGTCTGAGTAGTCTGGGTCTCCTCTGGGAAAAGGATTTGATGTATGGATGGAACATTCCATGAATTAATGAAAGATGCGGATGATGGTCTGGGTGTGGACATAGTGGGTGGTGGGATATCAAGGATAGGTAGAGTAGGGGAGGCAGTAGGTGATTTTAGAGTCGGGGGACGTAGTTGGTACTTTTTGTACTCCAGACATTCCCTGTAGTTAGCAGTGTGCTGGCCACTGCAGTTGCACATTGAAGTGCTTGACTGTTACAATCTTTGGATTTATGTGGGCCAGAGCATTTAACACATTTGTTTGTACGTGTGCATAATTGTAAAATGTGCCAATTTTTTTTTTAAATTTGAAGCCCTGCGTCACTACAGGGATGCCTTTGTACTCTTCGAGTCGTATTATGCTAATGAAGAATAGGTTAGTCTGTTCCTTAGTCTGTCATTTATGTTGTTTTGACTATTTGTCGAACGTGAATATAGGTAGTTCCTGATCTTCCAAAATTTGAGTGCTAGTGATTTCTTTTGGTAGAGTTTTCAAAGTTATCTTAAATGTTGGAGTAAGCCCGTGTGAGAATGTATGGTAGTGGATGCCTGTTTGTTCTACCGATTTTTCGCATGTTCAAATGCCACTGTGCTGTCTGAGTTGATTTTTAATGAGTTATTAGTATATTTTATTTGGATTTCATTTTGTAATTCCCTGCTAGTGAAGTGAGTTGTTTCGCGTTTGTAATTTTAATTTCTGCTATGATTGGGGGTGGTTTCTTAGTGCTTGTCGGTGTCCGGGGTTGAGTACTGACGGTAGTATCGGTGTCCTGTGGTGCATTAGCACGTAAGTCATAAGTGTTACTAGTCGTTAGTGGTGCTGGTTAAGTCTGCCCTATAGGTTTGGCCGTGTGTCGTCAGGGATTTCAAAGTGTTCAGAATCCATAGTGCCTTGAGAGGACGTATTTGGATCGGTGGTTGCTGGCATGTATTTCCCCATTTTAAAAATGAGGAAAATGGGGCCGGGGTTGCCCTGACCTTAACCCGGGAACGGATAAGGCTGAGGCTTGACGGGGTGTCAGGATTAGGTGACGCCGTGCGCCCGGCTTGGGGGAGGTGCGAGAGGATGCCTAACTAACTTACCTATGGGGACTGTCAGACCGCCCTGCTCAGGTTTTGTCAGTCGTTTAATCAGACTGTTTGCTCTTTACTACAGTGATGAAGCAGGTCTGATCGCAGTTCTTGTAACAACAGAAGTTGCAGATGTAGCTTGCTCTCCCCGTCGATGCTCGAAAGCCGCCGCAATAATAGAGCCAAGGCCCGTCGAATATCAACGATGCTTTGGTAGACGATGATGAAGCTGTACCTTTCAGGCAGCTGCCTAGTTGAGAACACACAAGCGAATGCGAGCATGAACATATATTTCTCACTAAGAATACATTTTTATCTATTGTTATCCCCTCCATCTGATCCCCTTTAAAATTTTACAATACAAAATGTTAAAACTTTTGTGGTTGGTTCGATACATTTTGGGGTTTGTCTGTTGTGGGTGTTACACTTCTAATCTTTTATTGTTCTCTTATCACCTTCTATTACACACAACAACAAAGAATTACTCGCAGGCTTGAAATGTATCAATACCTATGTTTTCGGACTGGCAGATGACGAAAATGATATTAGTTTTTTCCAATCACCCAACCGTAGTCAGATATTTCGACGACAACCTTTAGCAGAAGTGATCGTTTCCGTAAGAGTCGCACGCGCTGTTCTCTCAAACTGATCACCATTATTTTTCTTTTGCGCGGTTTTATTACTCTTAGGGGGTGTTAAACCCTCAGGAATACTCAGTTATACATAATTTCCTTACTGCCACTGTCAAATACGTGAAGTAGTGGCTTGTAATACCTCGTTATATGCAGAACGTTTTATATTATGAGTTAATCATTGTGATTGTGAGATATCAATATATGCATCGTTGTGTATCATTATAAAGAAATCTACTATAATATATTTTAATACGTAAGTTTTAGTGTTTTTATAATTTTGCAATGTCTCGCCGTTATACGTATTCTCCTAATTTATCCTGTTACATATGTGGAGAGTATAGTACAAAATCTCAGCGCAGAACTATCACTCCACCAGTTATAATGGCGTACAATTTATATTTCGGGAACTATTGTAAATTTGGAGATACTGATAAATATTTGGCCCCCAATTCTTGCTGTACAAACTGCCAAAGGATTTTAATAGGGAGATTAAAATGTTTGCATTCGTGCATGCCTTTTGCCATTCCAATGTTATGGAGGGAACCTACGGACCACATCACAGACTGTTAATTTCTGTATGGTCAATATATCAGGTTTCACTTAAAAAAAATAAGCTTTCTCTTCGGTATCCAAATTATCAGTCAGCCATGCGACCTGTAAAACATAGTGATTCTTTGCCATTTCCAAAATCTCCTGAAAAATGGACTCTGGAGGAAGAAAATACATCTCCTGGCTCTAGTTCCTCTACTGATGATGGATCATCCCTATGTGATCCTGACTTCCATGTATCTCGAGAACCACATTTGATAATACAATCTGAAATAAATTATCTTGTAAGAGACCTGAAACTAAATAGACAATTGGCAGAGATTTTTTCATCTCGACTTCAGGAATGGAACCTATACAACCAGGCACAACAATCACTTACAGAAAACGGGAATTAAGTCTGTCGCCACTCTTCACAGAAAATGAACAGTTGGTTTACTGCAATAATATTAATGGGCTAATGGTTGAATTGGGAAGAGAACATAATACTCATGAATGGCGTCTCTTCATAGACTCGTCGAAATTGAGTTTAAAGGCCGTTCTTTTGCATTACGGGAATGTATATCCGTCTGTGCCAGTTGCCGACACCATTACTATGAAGGAAACATACGGCAGTGTGAGAACAATTCTTAAGGCTTTAAATTATGTAGAACAAGGTTGGCAGATTTGTGCAGATCTAAAAGTAATAGGCATGATGGGAGGGATGCAACCAGGACTCACAAAATGTTGCTGTTTCTTGTGTGAGTCGGATAGCCGTGATAACCATAATCATTATGGAATTAGGGAGTGGCCATCAAGAGAAACTTCAGTAGCAGGACAAAAAAGTGTGAAAACCCCGCCGCTTGTTGATGCAACTAAAATATTTTTGCCACCATTACATATAAAACTGGTGTGAATGAATTTCGTGAAGGCAATAGATAAATCAGGCTAGGCTTTTCAATATTTAAGGGCGACATTTCAAAGGTTGAGTGAGACTAAACTAAAAGAAGGCATATTTATAGGTCCTCAAATACGCAATCTCCTTGATGATGTTGTACTCTCACTCCAGTTTGAAAAAATGCCTGGCTCGCCTTCAAGTCAGTATGCGTGAATTTTCTGGGAAACTATAGATCAGAAAACTACAGAGACTTAGTGGAAGACTTATTGAGGGCTTATAAATTAATGGGATGCAATATATCTCATAAGGTACACTTTCTGCGCTCACACTTAGATTTTTTTCCACCAAAGTTCGGTGACTTTAGTGATGAACATGGCGAAAGATTCCACCAAGACATTTTAGAAATGGAAATGCGTTACAAAGGGAAATCAGTGAGCAACATGCTTGCTTATTATTGCTGGCAACTTATCACAGATGTTTCGGAGCCATCTTATCGGCGTAAGTCACCCAGGAAGAAGTTTAGAAAGGTGAGATTTTTGCTACAATTTAAGCATGTGTTGTAACGTAACTACTTATTTATCCTTCTTAGAAAAAATATTTTAACTTTTTGGATCTTACATGATTTGGTTTTACATATATCAATTGCTCCTAGCAATATTATTGCAAAAAATTGAAACTAAGTGCACATAAGCAATAATATGCGAAATATAACGAAAAAAATTCAACATGTCCTCGAAAAAAACTGTTAGGTGATAGAGAAAAACGGACTTCAAATTCCAAATCAGCGCATGTCAAGAACTAAAATCACCTATTTTCATTTCTGCGAGCGACAAAAAGTTAAAATTTGTTGTTGTGTGTTATTTTATCCCTCTTCCTACCTCCAGG
Organism: Diploptera punctata; assembly: GCA_030220185.1. Taxonomy (NCBI): domain Eukaryota; kingdom Metazoa; phylum Arthropoda; class Insecta; order Blattodea; family Blaberidae; genus Diploptera; species Diploptera punctata. The sequence goes on along the minus strand of JASPKZ010005678.1, from coordinate 19,557 downwards.
GTTGTCAAATCATGAGTTATCTCCGGTTTTTTCCTCTGTCGGTCTTTCCTCAAAACTGCAAAAGGGATCGTCCGCGTTAAATTAGTGTGGGAACGCGTCTCTGCCGTGGCCGTTGGGGAAACTCAAGTAACTTGTTGTTGACCGTCTAGTTTTTTATGTGAAGTTAAGGATTGCCTTTTGTTGAGTACCGGTAACTGTTCACAATGGCCCCAGCCTGTAAACATTTTTCACAAAGGAAAGTGCAGAAGTTTAGTCTATTGTATATATGTTTAATGGTTACTAGTATAAAATGGCAGAAGGTCACTATCTTCTGATAGTGGCATTTATTGGTCATATTTACACTTTCTATATGATTGGTCATATTACTATGGCAATGTTACCTATGAATTCCCCATTTCCTCCTGTTTCCAACGAATATAAACAAGTGCTATTTCGGATAATAATTATTAATTGCTTAATTAGAATGTTTGTCTCTCTTTAATTATTTCTGGTATTTCCATATTGAATGGGCGTAGGAGTTCTCACACGATTTTCAATTTGTCCATCACTTTGGCAAATTATATACTTACAGGGACAATACTCGTTTTCATATAAATTTCCTGACGTCGTGAGAAAATAATTCAGGATACATAGTTGTCCTGGTTTTGATCAATAGATGAGGTATAGAAAGTCAAAAAAATATATTTATTTTTCACTCTCCTAGTGGGTGTGTATTTGGATGGAAGTTAGTGCAGTTTTTTAGAGAAATATATAAGTATGAGGTATTAAATAATCACGATTAATTTAATTCTTATGAATTTGAACCTCTTAATGTTAAAAATTTCCAAATTTAATATATAAATTGCTTATTGTTATTCACTAAGAGAACTTTATCAAATTATAATTGATACCCTCTCTGCCCATTATAACTCTCCAATCTAGTATTATAAACTTATATTCATTTATAGTTAGAGTTAGTATATAACTGTAAGTGTACTACTGACACTTTATGATCCCATTATAATTTCCGTACATCATAAATAAATGAATGCCATGAAATTTAAAAATAAAAAATATGTTTGTCTGTAACTAATATAGCACTTTTTATTTAGGTTTGCTGGTTCACAAGGAGTGAAAGAGAGTAACATGGCTGTAATGGAAGTGTCTCTGCCTTCTGGATTTACTTTAGACACCGATGCCGTACCAACTTTAAAACTGTCTCAATATGTGAAAAGAGTTGAAACTAAGGATGGAGATACAGTAGTTGTCCTATATTTTGAAAAAGTATGTATTATTATTTGGCAAAAACTTTGTTATGCATTAATGAAAGTTAAGATAAGCAGATAGTATAAGGTAAGATGTGAAGTGACTCATTCATTTATTAATAAAAGTCTTCAAGATTTCATCATCATCCAAATATAAGGCCATTTGTCCTGGGGTTTGAATGAGAAATTTTTTTTCACCTCTTCTTAGGATGATCCAAAGATCTCATCCCCTGAGGAAGGTATTGAAGTATTTAATATTCATTGGACATGATTACAGAAAGTAAGATACTCTTCAAAGAAGTAAAAATATTACCAGTTCCTTGTATTTACATTTTAGAATCAGTTTGCTTTATTCATAAAAATTTAAAACTCTTGAAAATAAATTCCGATTTGCATGAACATAGCACTAGAATATCTAATAATATACACCTAAATTGTCACAGGCTTACCAGAAGTATTAACAGCATAAAATTTGTTGTCTTACATACCATTAAGTATGGGTGAATATCTAAATTTAAAATTGTAAGTAGACCTAATATTTGATTGGAATTGTATCGCTATCTTTTCTTGTGAGAGTGCTGCCCTTGATGTTATGGTGTATTTTAGTTGCAATGTAAATTGGTTTCATTATGTATTTATGTATGTATGTGTTATATTTGATATTGTTGTTTATATTCAGGACACGTCCTTAAGCACCTATGATGCTTTAATGGATGTTAAATAAAATAAAATAAAAATTTTCCAGTTGAGTTAATGTATGTTTATGAAGTCTATAACTAGTTGTAGCTGAGGTTCTTTCATAACCTCATTTTTTTAATATAAAGCCTTAGAACAATAGGGTAGATATCATTAACGATGACCTTAGATTTTTGGCTGTAAGAATATAGAATTAAGAACCTTAACTAGGCTTCAAAAATTGTAAAACAGGTTCTGAAAATATTATTTAAGGCTTTTAAAATTGTATAATACCACATAATATTAACAGTAAAATCAATATAGAATTATGAAATTAATAAAAAATAAAGTTAATTAACTGACTTAGATATGCTGAAATGATATATCTTTGGAAGACTGCTGGATGCACACTATTTGACAATAAGAAAATGAATTACACAGGGAATCTTTGGAAAACATTTTTTTATTACAAATCAAGATAGACGAAACATTCATCGAATGGAGGATTACAGGATACCCAACCAGATGTTAAGCTATCAACCTACAGGAAGAAGAAGAAGACCAGGACATCCACTGAAATTACTTTTGGATGGTGTTTTTGTTAAGGCTAAAACAGGTCAATAAATGGCCTAAATTTGTGAACAGACTATGATGATGATGATTGATGGTGATGATCTATAGAAACTCAACTTATTGACAACAAAATAAAATTATTATCACGGTTTTACATTATTTTGATACTCTGAATAAATTTCAAAAATATTCATGTTTAACTGGGACAAATTATGTAAATTTAATTAAAAATGGCAACTTTAGGCTAAAAACCAAAATAGTTACTAATGGGTAAAATAGGAATTTTTATACACTTAAATTCTTCATCTTGGTATAACTATTTTGAAATTTGTACCTACATCAGTGGTGTTTATGCCATAGGTGAGTTATGATCTCAAGGTTGGAGTTTCAATCCATTTCTTCCTAGAACTGCCCAAAGATCTCTTTCCATATGGACAGTTATGAAGCATGGCCTTTGAGATTCTGCTCATGGACATACATTATAAATGAGTTTTCAATTATTTTTGTAATTGTTTTTAAAATGGATAACTGGTTCTAACTGTCTTGCAGGTCATCTTCATTTCTTTTGTGATCCCATCAAAAATAACTGCTGTTTATGTTATGAACTTCATCTCCCCAGGTGTGATTTGATGGATATCCTTATTTCTCATTGTCCATTTCTGATTTACATAATATAGACAATGTTTTGCTAACATTTTATATAGGCATGTTCTTGTGTGTCTTTATATTATGGAAGGTTTCATAATTTCGTTAATTATCCCCATTGTTTTGTTGTACTAATGGATTTTATTAGCGATATCTAATTCATAAAAAAAATTGTAACTGAGGTAAGATTCACGATATCATATGAAAATTGTCTTAGGTGATTTAAATGCAAAAGTGCGAAGGGAAGATATATTCAAACTAACAATAGGCATATTCTGTCTTCATGAAGATAGTAACGACAATGGGGTTAGATTAGTCACCTTTGCCACATCAAAGAATCTCATTGTTAAGAGCACAACATTTCAGCATAAGTATATTCATAAATACACCTGGACGTCTCCAGATGGCAAAACTCGGAACCAGATAGATTACGTATTAGTGGACATAAGCTGACATAGTAGCATCATCGATGTTAGATCAGTTAGAGGGACAGACTGCAATTCGGATCATCATCAGGTCAGGGTGAAAATCAGACAACGGCTATTGTGTATCTGAGGAACTAACGCTAAAGATGAGTCTAAAAAATTTGATTTAAACAAATTGAAAAATGATGAAATGCGGCAAGAATACCAAATTTAAACTGCTGATAGATTTGAAGTACTGAAATCTTCAGATGACAATGTGGCAACCGAAGAACAAGCCGATATAAATAAATAATGGGAGGCTATAAGAGATACTATTAAATTGTCAGCATTAGAAATCATTGGTTGTTTAAAAAAGAGGCAAAACAAGAAATGGTTTGATGAGGAATGTGCCGACATTGTAAAGAAAAGAAAGCTAGTAAAAATGAAATGGTTACACGAGCCAAAAGAGGTAAATTTAGAGCAATTGGGTAGTATTAGACGGGAAACCACCACGTTACTAAAGAGTAACAAGAGGGAATATTTAAGAGAGAAGATTAATGATCTTGAAATGAATGCAAAAAATAGGAGCATTAGAGAATTATATCAGGGAATTAGCATAGAGAAGAAAGAGTTTCAGGCTAGAACAAACATAATTCGGAATGAAAATGGGGATATCATTGCAGATTCCAGGAGTATATTAAATAGATGGAAAAGTTATTTTAATCAGCTATTAAATGTACATACAGATCAGGACATTTGAGGCGGAGAGTTTACAGACAGCAGAAATGCTAGTCGCAGAACCAAATGCATTAGAGGTTGAAATGGCGATTGAAAAATTTAAAATGTATAAAGCATCAGGTTCAGATGAGATCCCAGCAGAACTGATAAAATCAGGGGGAGAAAAATTGATTGACAGAATACGCTGGTTGCTCAGTATGATTTGGGAAAAAGAAACTCATCCAGATGAATGGAAGGAATCAATTATCGTACCAATTTATAAGAAAGGAGATAAAACTGATTGCAACAACTACAGGGGCATCTCATTACTTTCAACTTCGTACAAAATTCTAACAATATGTATTAGTAAGCAGACTTACTCCCATATTGATAACATTCTAGGAGATAATCAATGTGCATTTAGAAGAAACAGGTCTACAACAGATCAGATTTTTAGTATAGGACAGATTTTAGAAAAGAAATGGGAATATAATGGTACTGTACATCAACTATACGTAGACTTCAAAAAGGCATATGATTCAATTAAGAGGGAGAAGTTATATAGTATCCTGCTGGAGTTCGTAATTCCTAAAAAGTTAGTTCGACTTATACGAATGTGTCTAAATGGCTCAAAGAGTAGGGTGCGTGTAGACAAACAGTTTTTGGACACTTTTGAAATCCAGAATGGGTTGAAGCAAGGAGATGCACTATCTCATCTACTATTTTATTTTATACTAGAGCATGCCGTTAAATCTTTAGAGAATGAGGAAGGCTTACGACTCAATGGTATTAATAAGCTGTTAGTTTATGCTGATGGTGTAGTACTATTGGCCGATAGCGAGGAGATACTAAAGGCCAACACCGTACACACCATTGAGTAACACTAAGAAATTAGGACTGTAAGTAAATATCAATAAAATTAAATATATGGCCACACGTAGAAATACATTATATTATGGAAATGGACAGCTAATGACAAATGAGGGAAATTTTGAGGAAGTGACTGAATTCAAATACTTAGGAACAATAATCACAAATAGGAATGAGATGCACAAAGGAATTAAACATAGGCTCAATTCTGGAAATGTGTGCAATTATGCATTGCAGAGACTCTTGATGTCCCAACTCCTTTCAAAAAACGTTAAACTGAAAATGTATAAACTATTATTCTACCAGTTATATTATATGGGTGCGAAACATGGACTCTTACTTTAAGGGAGGAAAGGAAATTACAAGTACTTGAGAATAAAGTACTTAAGAAAATTTTTGGACCAAAGAGAGATGAACAGACAGGTGAATGGAGAAGACTACATAACAATGAACTACATAGTCTTTATAGGAAGCCAGTTATAATAAGAACAATTAAGTCTCGTAGACTGCAATGGGCAGGACATGTGGCACGTATGGGGAATGAAAGGCATGCATGGAAGCTTCTTGTAGGAAAACCAGAGGGAAAACGCCCAGTTGGTAGACCAAGAATGAGGTGGGAGAATAACATTAACTATGATTTGAGGGAACTAGATTATATAGGGGATGATTGGAAAACATTGGCTCAGGATAGGGATATATGGATAGCTTATGTCCGCACGGCCATGAACCTACGGGTTTGATAGTGCCAGTGAGTTGGTTAGTTAGTTAATTGTCGTAAGAAATATCATTTACTATTTTACATAATTTATTCTTTAAATAATTTTCTTTAGATATTTCTCATATAAAGTCATCTGTTTTTTTTATCTATATTGATCTTGTGGTATTTTTTGCCTACAGCGTTTAAATTATGTATTGAATATTGAGGATCTTCTTCCTTAGTTGCTACAAGAGCTTAGCTACGTTATAGACTTATGGAAACATAACACAAGCTTTTTCTCAGATGATTTAGTTTAAATAGGTGTTTTTAAATCAAGTTTTTATGCTGATTCCAGAAACGATTTCCATTTTTGTCTATCACATCAGATTTTACACAAAATAAGAATTTATATTTTCACAATTTTAACTACTCAAATATATTCAAACTTCATTTCGCATAAGATAATTTTTTGTTAAAAACGCATATCATAAGTACTGCAAAGAATTGTCCTAATAATTTTCTAACTACCTTGTAACAAAACAGAAAGTGAATGGTGTTCCATTAATTTTGAAACTTTTTCTTTGACTTCTTTGAAGTTCCTCCATCTTTAGTCTCCCTCTTGAACATCCAACAGTAGTCGGCAATCAGAGTTTCATTCCATGTTCCCTGATACCTTCTCTCCATTTCTTTAATATCCTGGTGAAACGTTCACCTTGCTCTTCACTATAATGTCACAGATTTTCAGGTAAGTAGTGGATATGGGAATACAGAAAGTGAAGTTTCACACTCATGTTACAATTCAACTTTTTGAAATTTTCCAACATATTTTCCACAATTGTCTTGTTATTGGGATCTTTGTTATTCTCTAGAAAGTTTTCAGTAACAGATTGAAAAGTGGTCCATGCTTCTTTTTCTCTCTCATTCATTGTTTTTTTTATCTTCATCCCTCATCAGTTTCTCTATTTGTGGACCAACAAAAATTCCAGCTTTCAATTTTTCTTGTGTGATGGACGAAAATTTCTTACAAAGGTACTTGAAGCAAGGCTCATCCTGTGGTAGAGTCCTTATAAACTGCTTCGTCAAACCCAATTTGATATGTAGTGGTGGAAGGAGGACTTTATGAGGTCTATAAGTGGTTCATGTAGGATGGTTTAGTTCCAGGCACAACATTTCTCTGTTCTGGCTAAACTTTCACACTCTAATGTTTTTGCTTTGTCATTTTTGTGAAACCAGCTTGTTGACCTAATAGTATTCCTATAATTTTAAAGTCGCCACAGATTAGCCACCTGTGTTCGTCATACTGGATACTTGTTAATATCAGCTTCATGTTCTCGAATGTTTCCTTTATCTGAACAGAATGGGAAATAGGAATGGACCCATACACATTCCCATTATGCAGTAACACACCTTTGAGACTCCTCTTTTATGAAGTCTATAAAAAGTCTCCACCGAGTAGGATCATGCTCAATATCATAGAAGTGCATTAATTTGTATGTGTTATTGCAGTAAACCAAGCTATCAATCTGTAAGAATAAAGGAACTAGTTATTTTCTCTGTGTCCGTACCATGAGTAATGTGCTCCTGGTTCCAGAAGATTCTTACTTTTAAGCCGCATTTCTGCAGATTTCTTTGGCAAATACAGATCACGAACTAGATCATTAAGGTCACTTTGAGAGAACCGTTGTGGAGTAAAGCCGTCTGATATACATAATCAGTATCATCGTCAGTGATTGCATCAAGTTCACTTTTAACATCATCTTCTGTCAGGTTCTCTAAAACAGCTGGAAGAAGGGGGAACATGAAGCTCTTCTCCATGTGGAACTGGCCAAATGGCTGAAGGGATGTTTGGACACAAAATTTGGTTCTGTTTTTTTTTATTACACCTTCGAACATTAAGCAAACAGAAATAACGGTCATCAAAGATGGTCTTTAGGCTCCCTACACACCATAGGATTCGCAAAAGGCATGCATATTTCTTTCCTTTTGTCCACAATCTTAGCCTCTCAACTCAATAGCGGCAAACTTGCTTTGGTGCCCATGCTTCACTGAGCTTCATTTTAAAATAAGCATAGTAACTTTTTCCCCCAAGGTCTGTAATATCCGTTCTTTGCTTAAGCACTGTATAATTTCCACAAATATAGCAGAAAACGTTAGGATTGTTCACACACTTGCGTGTACACATTGTCATACTTGCAGTCCCACTAGAGAGAGAGAGAGAACAGCATTCATAATGCAAGTGTCTGAGATGTACAAGATTTCCAAGGTCACCCAATAACAACCTTAGTGTCAATTGTGCCAATCTAAAGGCTTAGAGGCCTGAATTGACAAATTTTCTCCAACAATACTCATTACCTTATGGCACATATTATGCTCTTACCAATAAATATTTTTAAAAAATAGGTCCATTGTGAAAAAACTGTACGTAAAAGAAGAAAACAAAGAACAGTTTTGGAATCAGCATAAGAAAGTGTACTAATATCACTTATTAGTTTCCAGTCATCTGATATCAATGGAGATTAGTGTAATCAATCAATTTGTTAATTTCAATTGATTTAGATAGACTCATGACATAACTGTCTTCATTCTTGGATAATTCTGTTCGTATATATTATAAACAGCAGTATAAAGGCCACAAACTTGTCTAATACCACTGTTAATTTCTCACCATTGCCCAGTGATCCAGAACGTGAAAAAATCGGCAAAAACCTGGAACTCACTATTTGGGCCCCATCCACATTTGGATCCATCCACATGTGTAAGATTAACAATTTTAAGAATATTATGATATCTTGGTCAGCATAATTGATGTGAGGGCCTTTAATTAGTTGTTATACATAAATTAGTGACTGATTTTTTATGATTAGTTAATGATCTTATTTGCGACATACTTCCAAAAATAAATTAATCTATAATCGCTGATAGGCCTATGCAATTGGAAAATAATAATACAAGAACTGGATCTTATAATTTAACTATACGCCAGGTTGTATGATTCAACAAATTCTGTAACTGCACTTCTGTAAAATATTTACTGGGGTAACAACGTTCTTTACTTTTAGGAATACAATTATATAACGGATAAATATTAGCATTCTTTTGCTTGTGCTCTGGTAAGCATATATTGTCTTTGGCTTAAATTAGCTTCAATAATTAACGAAATAGCTTCATTTTTTATTTGTAAGGATTTACTTGCATTTGTGATTTTGATGACTTTCGAACTCAAAGAATTTTTTTCTGCTCTTGTTGGAGTTGTTAAAGATAGCTTCGTTTACTAGTTCCGATGCCTTTTCCTCTCTTTGCTCCTTTACATGAACTTCAGTTGCAAAAGTGAGTGCATTCGATGAGTTTTTACATCGAAGTTCTTCAGTCTTTCGCTTTTTACTTCTATTTCTACTATCTTCAGAACTGACACTAGGGCGTCCTCTCTTCTTTTCAGAGCGCGTTCGAGTAAATGAACAAGGAACTAAAAACACTTCATCCTTTTCACTCTTGTTAAATATTTTACTTCAGAACGGCGATACTTCTACACGAAATATTCTTCACACAATCTTCAGAGAAACTGTCAAATGTTTATAGAATTTAATACAAATTCAAACAAATGTTTTATTTGATTATTCCAACCATCATCTGAATTCACGGGCATTGCACTACTACTCTCTATCAGATGTCAGTGATAGTAGCGACAGGGAAATTGCGTCTGAATGCAAGTGCAACCATGCGCACGGGCTGCAAGATCATGTACCACATGAGTTCATGAATGTGCTGCGTAAATCTAAATTAGCTAACTTTTTCACACATGCCAGTTTACTAACACTTTAAAGTAAACTTGGCTTTAGAAAGCATCATGGGAAATGGCGGCGAAAGCTTTGTATCTCAAGATATCTTTAGTTTTTTTAAATCCGAAATAAAAATTATTAATTTCATTACAAATTAAGACCTGGGCTCTTTTTCTATACATTAATATGAAGGTATGAGTCCATTTAACACAATTATAGTGAGTGCCATTAAAATAGTTACCACAGAAAGTGTTAACAGGGTGTCCAAAATGTGGCATAAAAGTCATAATTTCGCGGTTCGAAAATCAGATCTAATAATATATTAGTATAGAGAGTCATTTCTTTGGCAGATTGATACCCCATCTACTTGTGTAGAGGACTGTTCATATTTTTCCCCTATAATCAAAAGTAAAAATTTTAATTTGGGTACGTGTTTTTAGATTCTGGATCACTGTGCATTGTGATATTTTATTCTTGCCTCTGACTGAAATTGAAATTGTTTGGTATAAATTTAAGATATTTGGTGTAAGCAGTTATCTGCATTAGTTTGTTATGATTTACTTTGTTGAAGGCCTTTTTAAATCTATAAAGACAATATTTATATACAATTTAATAAAAGAAGTAAAGAAACAAACTGATAAAGTAGCACAAATATCAGGTTATATGAAAGATTTTATTTGGCGCAACAAACATATGTCAATAGAAAGCAAAACCCGCATATACAAAACGATAGTTCGACCAGTCATCTTATATGGAGCAGAAACTAGGGCTGATACAACAAAAACTAAACAAATAATAAGCACATGCGAAATGAAGATCTTAAGAACTATTCAGGGGAAAACATTATTTGATAAATGCACAACACAGAAATTAGGAGGGACAAATGTAATATACAAGGCAACCAAATTTATTATAGACGAAAATATTGGTAGGGTCATTTTTTTTTCATTTATAGCCCCACCACCACTTCCCGGGTTACCTCGGGCATAATGCCCTTATCTCCAGGTCTGCTCTATGTCTCTAACTACTATCTAATCGTTATTAAATAAATAAGCATAATACATACAGATTTCGGGTATGTGAAGTGTAGATGTTACGTAAGTAAAATGTGTTGTGTGTTTGTGAGTTTGTGTTTAGTAATACATAAAATAAATATACATAATACTTAAAGTAACGATACTTGTTTTGATGATACGTGATATGAGAGTAATTGTATTATGTTAGTTTGTGTTAGTGTGTATGTAATTTGTGTTTGCTGCTTGTTTGTGTTTATGGAAGGGTCATATAGGAAGAATGGAAGGCAGCTGACTTGCTAACAGAACAAAAGAAGATAGACCAATGGATGGGAGAAGAACAAGAGGAAGGATAGCCAAGAGATGGATAGACAGTGAATGCACATCCAATACGACTTCCTCCGAGGAGTGATTTTGGAAATAAGCTGGATGAAAATCCTACAAATTAAGAAGAAGAAGAAAGGCAATATGAGTCTTTAAATTAAGTTCTTTGCTTTTTCAGTCAATAGTTTCAGGGTAAAATATCCAATGGGAAATAAGCATAGGCATAAACTTAAAATCCGAGATCTAGTAATAATGTAGCACTTAACAAACTATGGTGCTAGTCATATGGAATTGAAAAAAAAAACAATATTAAGATTAATGCTTGTTTTAATGCTCCTATTTTCACACATATTTGCTGTCTTTGACTAAAGTTTTGTCACACTTTTCATCTTTAGGTTGTTTCACACTTTTATCATATCACTTCCAGTAGATAAAAAAATATGTATACATGCTGTTAGTATATTCCTTCAAATCCATATGCAGTTTGTACATAAAAGAATACATTAGTTTCAAGTAATAATATTATCACTCAGATGAGGCACAGAAAGTCGTGTGTAGACTGAAATGAAACAGGAAAGAAGATAGTTTCAGTTGTTGAGTGAGCGGATAGCTTTATTTTGTTTTGTATCTATGGCAATAATAATAACAAAGATGACAACTTCTCAATAAAAAGCGTTTTGCAGTTTGAGAGTTGTAAATCAGTTATGACAGTTCAACGTGCGTTTCGTAGGCAGTGTAATCGTGATCCCCCTAATGCCAAAAACACCCATTGATGGCATAATCAATTCGTAATGACCAGTTGTCTGTGTAAAGGCAAAAGTGTGGGACAACCAAGAGTGTCTGAAGAGAATGTTTGCCGCTGCAACATTTCAAGCACAAAGTCAGCGTAATCAGCAGGCTTTAGAGCCTGTAACAATTGTAAACGGTGGGGACGCATATGTAAACGTTTTCGTATGACCGTCTTACTGGTTTTGTCGTCATGGTCCAGATGGCAGTGCTTCTCTCCAGTGGCCTCCTAGATCACCGGATCTCACTCCTATGATTTTTTTCCTTTGGAGTTTTGTAAAGGATAGAGTTTACGTGCCTCCATTGCCTGATAACCTTCCCGAGTTGAGAGACAAGTTTTGAGAAGCTGTAACTGACATTAATCCAGTCGTGTTTATTAATGTATGGGAAGAATTAGCTTACAGGTTGGATGTGTGTCATGTATCAAACGGGGCTAACATTTAACACCTATGAACTTATAATGTAAACTGGAGATGTTACTCTTTCATTTAACATGAGTTTTGTTTTTGTTATAGTTAGTTAAAGTATATTTCAGTATCTTTAAAATCGCTATATTATTTTCTGTACACCCAGTATATAAATATACACCCTGTCTCTATAAGTCATATATTGTTACATTTTTATTTCAAACACTATTTTACCTGAGTTGACATTTGGTAGCTCATATGATACACTGGACATTAAATTTTATTTTATATTTGAAGAGAAAAATATATACTTAGACTGGGGTTAGAACCCAGGACCTTTAGCATTGTACACTAATGTTCTACCATCTGAGCTATCCTGAGCATTCCAGTCTAAATTAATTTTTTTCTATCATACATTTCTAATTAAAAACTCTACAATAACTTTAATCTTTGTTTACATTGAAGTTTCCTCTATTGGCCATAGTTGTGCTGTATGCAACAAAGCAACAAAGATGTTTCTGGTGTTAAAAAAGCTTTATGTGTTCTGTAATTCAATGTAAATAATTGTGTTATGCAAGTGCAAAATTGATTTCGGACCAAGAATAAAAAGCAGGTTCCCTCCAGAAAGTTGATTGAAAAATGACATCACCAATTTGTGGCAATTGGTAATTTATCTCAACAGAAAATAACTGAACATTTGGCAAGTAAGGAAGATCTTCTAATGTAGCCCTCATAAATCCTTGCGCAAAGCTTCTTGTGACCTGCGAATGCTATAACAGAGAGTGTGGAGGGTATTGAGAAAACAATTGAACATGAAATCTATAACTGCATCTGCAATAAAAAGCTTAAGGATCTGAAGAGGGATGAAAATTTTCATTTTCTTGTTGTTTTCAAGAGTTAGGAGAGAACGTTGGGTTTATGGAGCACATAATTTTCAGCGATAATGCAACATTTTACATTAGTGGAAAAGTAAAATCATCGTAACTGCTGAATTTGGGAGATTGAAAATTCATGCAAAATCATTGAGTATAAATAAAATTCACCCAAGCTGAATATTTTCTGCACAATGTCACATCGTAAGATGTAAGATTCATTTTCTGACTGATACTATCGATAGCATATTTTACCTCGATATATGTTTTAAAAGAAAAATTAACGCTTGAACCAGGAACTCAACTCTGGGACTCTACACATCAGTGCACAGCCTCTTATATAGTTTTGTTGCATCCGAAGGCTATTAACAACGCCATCAAACTATTTCTGTTCTGCACACTGATGTGTAGAGTCAGAGGTCCGGGATTTGATTCCATGTTCAAACATTAGTTTTCTTTTCAAAAAATAAATTTGACTAGGACTGGAATATGTTAAAGTCAATATAATAAAAAATTACCTTGATATGTTTGGGTTTTGATTAATGCCACTCCTGAATGAGAATTCAAATTACTTTTTTTTTAAAGAAAAATTATGGTTTGAACCGGGAATCGACCCATGGACTTCCGACTCTGTACATCAGTGTGCAGCACACTACATCATTCCAAACACAGCACAAACGTCAACATTTGTATCCACCTATACAATTCTCTAAAGTTCGAAGGCAGATAGTTAGAGCAATCAACAATGTCATCAGACGTATTTTTAATGAGAAATTTACATTACTTTTAATCGGTAAAGCTTAATATCAGATGATTATACGCTCCAGCAAGATGAAGCACCACCTCACTATCAATGTCAAGTTTGAAACTATCTTAATCAGGTTTTTCTAGAATTTAGGTTAGGACAAACAGAACCTCTTGATAATGCTCTCATGAAACGGCCTCTGCAATCCCCAGATTTAAATACAATGTGATTTTTTTTCTGTGGGGTTAGATAAAGAATACTGTTTATATCCCATTTATACCATGAATTTGAAATGAAGATTGAAGAAACCACAGCTACAGATACATCCGATAGTTTGTTCAGAGACTAGCAAAAGTTGGACTTTATTTAACTTTTATAGGAACCAATCAGTATGAGGTTTAATTTATGGTGAAATTAAATATTTCTTACCTCTCCTCATATAAATTTTCTAAGTAGATCGCGATTTCGAAACTACAACGGTCTCATCATCAGCACTTTCTTGGCGACTGATGTTATGTCGATCGGAAGAAACTCTTCTTCTTCCCTCTGTTGGTGGACCGATGAACCTCTGGATCAGGTAAAAATTTGCGGGAATTTCGAAGTTCATAAGAAAAACAAAGTAAAACTTATGAACTTCGAAATTCCCGCAAATGTTGACCTGATCCAGAGGTTCATCGGTCCACCAAAGGAGGGAAGAAAAAGAGTTTTTTTTTTCCGATCGACATAACACCAGTCGCCAAGAGAGTGCTGAAGATGAGACCGTTGTAGTCTCGAAATCGCGATCTACTTAGAAAATTTATATGAGGAGAGGTAAGAAACATTTACTTTCGCCAAAAGTTGGACTACTGTATCATTATCAATGTTAATTGCATTAAACATAATACCCACACATCGGGACTCTGTAATCCAATGCTTCATAAAAAGCTTAATGTCCAATGCATCATATGAGCCAACAAGTTGTCAGTTTAGACATGACATTGTTTGAATAATGTCAAAATGTGTCTTTTTTTAGAGATTTGATGTATACCGAATAAAGTAAAGTTTTTGATCCTTAGTTTAAACTGATAATAGTGTATTAGAAAGTATTATTGGACCACATAAATCAAGTTACTAGTCCAACACTATGAATTGGGTGCCTGAATTTAATATCGGGCATTGAAAATCAAAGGATTGGTATAAGAGTATCCTAGCAGTCTGGATTTTATTCTGGTTATGCAATACAATTTTTTTAGTACAGATTTGAAATGGATTCCATTCAGTATGACAACTGAGTAGGTACTTTAATATGAAGAATATCATTAGGTTGGAGAATAATATTAACCGTGATTAGAAGAGGATAAATTATACAGGGAATATTATAAAATATTAGGAATATATGGAGAGCTCCAGGTTAGAAAATGAATACCTCTAAAATACTGTCTTCACCAATTTGGTTAACATTTATTTATTACTATAGTTCTTTTAGAGCTCGTTGCATCATCCATCCATCCATAGTAATTCTGCTCGTAGGCAGGTCCTTCACTGCAATCATAGCATTTTTATGCTATGCTTGCAGCTTTACTAGGGAATTGTAGGTGTGGTAGCTTCCCGTTGCTTTCCACACCGGTGAAGGATGATGATGATGCCCATATGATTTCGGGAACCGTTTGGGCCTTAAAGTTTTCCTGACATTTGTCTTACAGGTGAGGAAAAACCCCGATAAAAACCTCACCCAGAAAAACAGCCCCGACCGGGGATCGAACCCGGACCCGCTGCGTGACAAGGCAGCACGCTACCTCGAGACCACAGCGGTGGACCGTTCCATCATAAGTAGATTATTTCTATAAGTAATAATTCTAGACATCCTTACCAACAGAAAATCATTACATTCATCGACTTTATGAAGCATACTAAAACCACCATTGAACAAACATAAATGTAACAAAGAATTAAACCGCATAAAATACATTGTAAATAAAAATTGTAGCAATGAACACATTATAAATAAACTCATAAAAAGACATAAAATAGAAAACAATATAGTCAGCATAACTAAACTCGAAAGAATATGTTAATAAAAAGAATTGGATAACACTCACATATACAGGTAAGAAAAGTAGAATTAGCTAGAACTTTGGAAAAATCTAGATAAAATGTAAACTTAGCATATAAAATTGAAAACAGATTAATTTTTTTTATTATATACAACTTTCCTCATTAGAGGACCGCCTCAAGGACAAACAACAGCATAAAATAAATTATCATTTTAAAAATACAGGAGAATACAATTACTTTTTTTTAGGAATTAACACTTTGAGGTATTATTTATTTATGTAAAATTTTATTACCTCATCTCTTCTTCTTCTTAGATAAATTTCAAAACCTTCTTCCATTCCATCACTATTTTCACAACCATTGTCGTGATAGTAGAACCGAAGAAGGTTTTGAAACTAGCCTAAGAAGAAGAATAATATTAGGTGAGGTGATGAAATGTAACTTAAATAGGTGAATACAAATTAATATGTAGATACAATACATTACACACAGGCAGAATAGCAGAAATTTAAATATCATATTTGAAGAACATTTTTAATTTACAGAAGGTATATCCAGTTATGCAGTTCAAGGCATTATGCCTTGGTACATAGCTAAGGGACTTGCGTTGGTTTGAGTCTCAATGGGGAAGAAATGTTCTCATGAAATTTTGGTCAGTATGAGATTGTACTCATCCAGCAAAATGAAGAATTTGGGAAGCTACAACAAGTAGAACCACCAGATTAAGAAAACCAGCTATAATGGCTGTGGGACCTGACATGGTGACAAATGACTGAATGATCAACCATCTCTGAGATTAACTGATGTGAATGTGAGGCCAGTAGTTGTTTGGTAGGCCAAGTGACTTCTAGACTTGTTGCATTATGGAGGAGGAAGAGAAATCCAGTTTTGCAAAATTAATAATTTAAACCGCTCATTATATGGAAAGATAGGACACGCCATTACTATAAGAAATATAAACATAGTGGCTCAGCAGTTTAGAGCACTGGTATGGACACCAGAGACCTTAGCTTCAAATTCCAATTTAGGCATACATTTTTCTCTTCAATTATAGGGATAAACACGGTGGAATTAGAGGGAATTTTTAAAATAAATTGACAGCAGTATGGTTTTAAACCAAAGCACACCGAGTAAGAACTATCCTCTCTACAGAATAATTACAAATAACAGACAGTGACCCAACCACCTTCTACTGATGTTGAAATTGTTTTGAAACACCTGCAATTTGAAGAAGAATATTAGTTCAGTTCGGCTACGGATGGGGGATCCTTTATGCTGCCTTATAGACTGGTTATATAGGCTCTGGACTAGGGTTCTCAGGTTCTTTTGGGATTTGGTGAGCAAGGTACGATTTATTTAAGGTATGACAGAGGACTTATGAGGAGAGCGACACCAGCAAAAGAAACTTATTTAGCGGGGTTAATTTTATTTAATTTTCACTAGATTACACTGTTCATTTGTGCCCCGGCAGGAATGAATTATTCGGCACTCGGAACTTTGTCCCTTCCGAATAACAATTGAATATTTTGTTATACTATTATAAAATGTTCTGTCGGGTTAAAATATAAGTACCGTTCGAATAATGTTTTAGCGATTCTGAGCTCCGAGAAGTGTCTGTCTGAGTGCGGTATCGCCGAGATTTCGCCGGATGATCTTGCAGAAAAAGTTTCGCAGACAGTGTGTGTCGAATTATTATAACTTATCCTTAAATAGGATACATTTCCTCCTTCCAGATAATTCATTCATTGGGAACGCCTACAAAGATTTTTCTTACAATATATATGATTAGCTACCTTTGGGCTTAACTGACTACAGTTGGTGTACCTTCGATGGAATCATTCATGAGTATTCTTAAATAACTCCCCTAGAGCGTTGACAAATTCCCAATCCTTACCTGGATTTTCCCATGTTTTTGGTGTTGACTTCCAGCTATACACCGCAGGTCTGGTGCACCCGTAGTTACTCATCTTAATTTGACGAGGTTTATCACTTGTGAAAATTTGCACATTCCAAGCGTTACATCTCGAAGATAGAAATATTTTCTATTCTTTCTTAAAATTTCAGCATGTCTTACCCATGTATCCAGAATTGTGATTCAAGCTTCGTTTCCATGACGGGTTGGTTATTTTTACCAAAGAGATGTTTGAAAACAATACTCCCTTCCGAATTTGCTGTCAATCTGATTTAAGGTTACAAGAAAGGGTTTCCCACTGATTGATGGACCGATTGAATCTTTCGATAATTGGTATTTTATTAATGAGTATAAGAAGGTTTTGATTATGCTATTTGATTCAAATTCTAATAATATTATTGTATAGCCTATAAGATTTGGGTTAGTTTGATACCAATCATGATCTGATTATGACTTTTAGTTCTCGAGCAATCTTTATTTTATATAAGTTCTCTATATAGGCCCATATTTAATTTGATAAATATTATTACGGCTGTGGATCTAAATCTTGTCTCAAGTTTTAAAATAATTTAACCAAGTTGTGGAAGATGATATCTTACATATATTCAGTTTATAATTTTATATTTTAAAATTTTATACTTTACTGATAATTCAATGGAATGTTATCATGTACTTTAATTGTATAGTTTGCTATCTCGAATGTTTGTTATTCAAAATGTGTTTTTATTTTTGTAGATGACACAGGAGGATTATTGTGTTACTATAACGGGATTCAGATCACACAAAGTAGCCAAACTGAAGCCTGTTCCTGTTACAATCTATGATTATTATGACTCATGTAAGTAACATTTACAAGTGAAGTACTAGTTGTTTTTTATAAGTAATAATAATATTCAATTCTTATTTTTTTAAGTCAAGTAATTTTCTAATCCCCCCCCAAGTTATATCTACTTTGAAGTAATGATGGGGCTTGTGTGATCAAATTATCTTAGAAGCTATATTGAATATAACTTTGCTACTGGTAGGGTCTCCCTTACCAGGCAGGTCGAAGGTAATGACCAAGACAAAAAAGGGATATCCTAATCCTTCAGGTTGGTTGTTCGACATGAGATTGATGACCTCGTCCCATAAAAATGTTTCAACTGTTGAGAATCCCCAAAATGATGGCGGACTGAATCTCATACAATAACACAACAAGAATAGGATACTATGAATCGGAAACTGGCATGTGCTCTCATTATATAGAGATGGATATCTGAATCAACTAACAGATATTATAAGATATTATAGGACACATATTTTATCACAGGAGGTGAGATAAAAAGCAAATGGAATGTTGGAAGACCGGCCATCCAGATGGAGGGATAATATGGAATAAGATCTCTCGGCAATGGAAGTGAATGTGTCATAATTATGAAAACCAAGGGAAAGATATTATATTCAGTTATTGATCATAGTTTTATTAGTCATTAATGGTTCATTTAAATCTGGGAATATAAAGAACCTTATGCGATAGGACATATGGAATTGAAGTAATTTAGGCTAACAGGATGTACAGATATATTCTCAAATACCAAAGCTATCTATCTAGATTGAGAAGGTACCGTTAGGTGACTTAGATTCTGCTGAAGAGACAGAGAGATAGGGAAGAGGGGTTGAAGGTTGAAATGGAAACAGTTATACAGAGTAATAAAAGCTCAGTGATTACAGGACGTGGCTTCTGTTCGTGAACAGGCGGCATGTAGGTGAGTTACACTGTTTTTTAATAGATTTTAAGGGGCATAGAATTGATTCAACGAAACTTTTCAAGTTATAATTAAGTTCTTTAACAAATAACCTGCCACGTCTATATTATAGGTCCTG